>PVKS010030141.1:0-24694 GCA_004027875.1 Aplodontia rufa | reverse complement strand
TTGACTTATGTATGTAGATTGTATCCTGCTACTTTGCTGAATTTGTTTATCAGCTTTGTAAGTCTTCTGGTGGAGTTTTTTAGGTCTTCTAGATATAGGATCATATCATCAAAGGAAATAATTTGACTTCTTCTTTTCCTATTTGTTTCCCTTGAATTTCCTTTTCTTGCCTGGTTGTTCTGGTTAGAGTTTCAAGAACTATTTTGAAAAGGAGTGGTGAGAGTGGACATCCTTTTCTTTTTCCTGACTTTAGAGGAAATACTTTCATTTTATCTCCATTCTGTACGATGCTGGCCTTGAATGAATGAATGAATGAATACATAGCCTTTACAAAGTTGAGGAAAGCTTCTTCTATCCCTAGTTTCTCCAGCGTTTTTAATATGAATGGGTGCTGTACAGTGTTGAATACGTTTTCTGCATCTGTTGAGATGATCATGTGAATCTTATCCTTAACTCTATTTATGTGTTGAATTATCTTTATTGGT
Organism: Aplodontia rufa; assembly: GCA_004027875.1. Classification (NCBI taxonomy): domain Eukaryota; kingdom Metazoa; phylum Chordata; class Mammalia; order Rodentia; family Aplodontiidae; genus Aplodontia; species Aplodontia rufa. The sequence goes on along the minus strand of PVKS010030141.1, from coordinate 24,209 downwards.
TTGCATATGCTGAACCAAATTTGTAACTCTGGGATGAAAGCCACTAATTATGCTGTGCTATCTTCTAAATGTGTTTTTAATGTCGTTTGCCAGTATTTGATTAAGGATTTTTGCATATTGTTCATCAGGGATATTGGTTATTTGATTAAGGATTTTTGCATATTGTTCATCAGGGATATTGGTTATTTGATTAAGGATTTTTGCATATATGTTCATCAGGGATATTGGTCTGTAGTTTTCTTTCCTTGATGTGTATCTGTCTGGTTTTGGTATCAGAGTGCTATGACTTCATAGAATGAATTTGGAGTGTTCTTTCTCTTTAAATTTCATGAAACAATTTGAGGAAGATTGATATTATTTCTTCTTTAAAAGTTTAATAAAATTCAGCTGAGAATCCATCTGGATCTGGAATTTTCTTTGTTGGAAGACTTTTAATTGCTGCTTCAATCTCATTGCTTGATATTGGTTTATTTAGGTTTTCTATATCCTCATGGTTAATGTGGGTAATTCATATGTGTCTAGAAATTTCCTTGAAATCCTCTAGATGTTCCAGTTTATTGAACTATGCATTGTTAAAATAGTTCCTCATTATCCTCTAGATTTTGGAAGTGTCTGTAGTGATATCTCCATTTCAATCTCTAATTTTGTCAATTTGAGTCTTCTCTTTTTGTTAGTTTGACTAAGGGTTTATCAATCTTGTTTATGTTTTTCAAAGAATCAACTCTTTGGGGCTGGAGCGGTGGCTCGGAGGTTTTGACGCTTGCCCCACATGCGCAAGTATGTGAGTTCAAACCCCAGCACCACATACACAACAATGTCTTGGAGCAACAAAAGTCATGTGAAAAATTAAATAAAAATTGTTTCTTTCTCTAGCTCTCTTACTGTCTCCCTCTCTTAAAAAAAGAATAAATTCTTTGTTGCACTGATCCTCTGTACTTTTTATTCTCAATTTCATTGATTTCAGCTCTGATATTAATTATTTTGTTTTTTTAAGATTTGGAGATTAATTTGTTCTTGCTTTTCTAGAGTCTTGAGTTATACTTTAAACCATCATTAGATGATCAATAATATCTAACACCATGTAACTGGTGCTATAGTTTATTATTTAGGGAATGAAGGCAAAGAAAACACTTTCACGTGTTCAATACAGATACACCGTCTTTCAATTTTTTTTCTTTTTTTATCCATAGTTGGTTGAATTCATGGATGCAGAGTCCATAGCCACAGAGGGACAACTGTGTCTCTTTCATCGTTCTCTCTCTCTTTTCCAAAGGACTTTAGGATGCTCCTACATGTTTAGAACAATAGTTTTTACTCACTTTCTACATTTTTACTGGTGCATTACAGTTATACATAATGATGGGATTTTTTTTCATATTCATACATGCAAACAATATAACAATATAATTTGGCCAATATTCCTCCCCACCTCTCACTCCCTGGTCCCTTTCCTGTACTAGTCTCCAATTTTCATGGGATTGCCCCCAACCACCTTTTCCTTTTCCTCTCTAACTTTGATATATGAGAAAAAACATATGACCTTTGACCTTCTGGGTTTGACTTATTTTGTTTAACATATTGGCCTCTAGTTTCATCCATTTTCCTGTAAATGACATAATTTTATTTTTCTTTATGGCTGAATAAACTCCATTTTGCATATATACCACATTTTCTTTATCCATTCATCCATTGATGGACACCTAGACTGGCTTCATAGTTTGGCTACTGTAAATTGTGCTGCTTTAAACATTTGTAAGCATGTATCACTGTTGTATAATGGCATAATTCTTTAGAATAAGTAACCTGGAATGGTACAGCTTATACGGTGGTTCTATACCTAGTCTTTTGAGGAACCTCCATATTGATTTTCAGAGTGGTTAGAACAAATCAATGGAATTTTCAAGATGTTCTAGTTAATTGAATTATCCCGTCTTTGGGTTTTCATTTTTTTTTGGTAAGTTGAAAATAATTTCCTTTAGACTTGTCTATATATACTTAGCTAGGAGCAGAATGTGTTAAAAAAAAATGTGACCCTGGGGACTGGAGCAGTGGTTCAGTGGTTGCGGTGCTTACTGGGCATGTGTGAGGATGTGGGTTCAAATCCCAGCACCACATACACAACAAAATGTCTGGGCAACAAAAGTCATGTGAAAAACTAAATAAAATGGAATCTCTTTTTCTCTTTCTCTCTCTCTCTCTCTCTCTCTCTCACCATCCCTTTCTCTTTTTAAAAAATAAAATAAAATGTGACCCTGTTTGGATGAATCCTCCAGGATATATATACTTCCAGAAGAAATGAGAAGAAGCTGTTCACAGTGTTGAATCTGGAGACAGAAATTTGACTTGGGGTCATAGAGAATTTTATTTAGTTTTCTGTAGTATGAACGTGTTACCATGAACTAGTATGTGTGCATGTATGTTATGTTTTACCTTCACTCAAGATAAATGTTAGTGGGCTGGAGGTGTAACTCATAAGTAGACCACTTTCTTAGTATGTACTAGGTTCTGGGTTCAATCCCCAGCACCAAAAATAAATGAAATTAAATAAATAAACAAAATAAATGAAAATGTTGGGTATGCTCAGAGGAGTAAGAGACAGCTCTGATAGAAAAGTCTTTGTAACCAAGAAGGGGAAACTGATACATACATTATTCAAATGGTAGCCATGTTAGGAGCCTGGGTTCAGGTTCCCTTAGCCATATGATCTCAGGCAAGCTATCTAACTTGCCTGTGTCTGAATGCTCATCTGTAAAATGAGCAATTCCCATCCTAGAGACTTTTTAGCTCTCTCAAATGGAATGAGCACAGAGGAAGCACTGACCAGGCCGGCACATAGTAAGCTCTCAATAAATGCCTGATGTTATTAAAGACCTGAGACAGGCACTGCACCAGGAAAGCTGGGATTTCCTCCGCTTGGGTCCTGGTACTGAGGCTCAGGAGTGGAGGAGCTAGCGCTGAGCCAAGAAGAACTGGCAGATTTTTGCTGGGTGAAGGGGTGGGAAAGGACATTTTAGGAGCAGGGAACGACGTGCACGAAGGCAGGCTGTGTGCTTGCCCGGTCATCAGCTGCACAGGCACCGTGAACTCCTGAACCTGCCTTCCAAGAGCGTCGCAAGGAAATTAAAAAGAAAGAGCAACTTTGTTCATTTTTAAAGTCCAGTACGTAATTCGTGTAAAGTCTGACCCTTCGTATGGCATTTCAGACTCACTTGTTAAATTTCTTTTTTATGGTCTTCTTGGTAGAAGTTCACACCTGATCAAACATCTGTAAATGAGCTAGTATAAAAAAATGAAAATCCTGAAATATGAGGCAGATCCCCAAGCAGACCTCCGGAGCACAGATGTGCAGTATGCTGCAGCCCTCACACCTCTCGAAATCCAACTGACACCTGCCAAGGGGGCCTGGGAATTTACTACATGGCCTTTTGTCACTGGGAGGTGACCTATGACCTGTCTGGCTCGGCAACGATGAAGTGGGATTCAGAGGTTAAGATCTGGCTGGTCATGTTTGCCTGACTATCCCCAAAGTTTGACAGACCATAAGGTTATAGCATAACCTTGTGTTTCTCAACTTCCAAGGTCATGTTTGAAACTCTGCACTAAGACACTATTATTCAAGAAACTTGTGGACAGACATTACAAGCTGAGCATCCCTAATACAAAAATCTGAAGATCTAAAATTTTTTCAGTGCCATCAGGACATCATAAGGGGAAAACACCACATCTGACCTCATGTGAAAGGTCCCAGTCAAAATGCAGGTGTACTAAAAACATTACATGAAGAGCTGCAACAGTGGCTCAGTGGTAGAGCGCTTGCCTGGCATGCATGAGGACCCAGGTTCAAACCCCAGCACCACATCACAACTAAGTGTTGGAAAAACAAAAACCAGATGAAAAACTAAACAAGATTGATTTTCTCTTTCTGTCTTTCTCTCTCTCTGTTAAAAAAAAAACAACACTGTATGAAACAATCTTTGGGCTATGTATGTGAGGTGCATACAAAACAAAAATGAATTTCTTGTTTAAACTTGACTCCTATCCCTAATATTTGTGAATATTACAAAGTCTTGAAAAATATCTAAAATCTGCAACACTTCTGGTCCCAGGCATTTCAGATAAGGAACATTCAATTTGTAATTATTTTTTGTAGAGGGAAACCGAGATTTTGAGAAATCAAGTAATTTTCCTGAATTCCTGATCAGAATTCGGATCCATGTCTTCAGATTCCACATTCGGTACCTTTTCACTGTGACCTGGGCCTTCTCTGAGAAATGCCTGAAAGTCAGCACACCAAGTATCACACTGATAGACTCACAGAGTTGTGGAGATGTAAAAAGTCCTGGACATTTAACTCTTCAACTTCCAACCCATATACTGAGAACCCCAGCATGTCCATGATCACAGACACAGCCCAGGCTCATCTATCCACTGAACATGTCACAGGTTGCTAGGAGCCTACCCAATGTTCTTTTCTGATCTTCCAGCCTAACAGAGACCTGGACAACATGCTCTGCTGAAAACCCTGCCCTTCAGCCCCCTTGGCAGATGGGGTGGCTCATGAGGCAAGCATATAATAAAACTTTCATGGAGAACTTTCTGCCTTCCTATCACCAAGCTCAGGAAAAACAGATATGATGGCAGGAGCCCCAGAAGCTACCTTGAAACCATGAAAGAAAAAAAAAAGGCCAGAGAATTTCAGAGACCTCAGTTATAAACCAGTACACCCAAACTTTTTTTATTATGAGGGCCTAAATCTTCATGTATTCAAGGGATGGTGCTCTATTTCTAGAAGCTGCTTGTAATTCCTAATTGATACACTGATACACTAAACATTATTGTTCCAATGTTTGTCTGTACTGGTGTGGTTAGTGAGAATCAAATTTACTTGAAAGAATAGCTGAATAAAAATAGACATTCATCATGTATTTTTTCAACAGGAAATAACTGAAGTACAGCTGCTATTATAAGGGAGTCTGTGAATTTTTTATTCTTTTTACATTAAAAAAGATGCAGTGGTTGTCACCTTTGATAAGGCTAAAACCCCCTACTGTCATCTGAACCTTTTTTGTTTTGTTTTGTTTTAAGAGAGAGGGACAGTGAGAGAGAAAATCAATTTTACTTAGTTTTTCATGTGGCTTTCATTGCTGAGACTTCGTCCGTTTACATGGTGTTGGGGTTTGATCTCAATTACTCTCACATGCCAGGCAAGCGCCTTAACCTCTGAGCTACCGCTCCAGCCCCTCATTTGATCTTTTAAGTGACCTGCTAAGGCCAGTTGTCTGGGCTCACAACGTGGTTCTGTTCCTATCATATTTCTGTCATTAATTTGACTGCTAGTGCAGACAGACTATGTTAGCGAGGAGTGAGTGAAAATGGAAGGCCCATTGTGAACAAAAGTCCTGGGAATTTTTAGGGAAAGCCAGCACTCTTCAGGAAAAAGACTCACCAAAGGGCGGGATGTGCAGCTAAATCTTGCATTACATTCTTGAGTTACATCCACCCACACATGGAAAAGAACACTCCAGTCTGCTTCACAGATAGATAGCCAGTTGAATGTTTATCAGGGAGGAGGGAGAAAGAAGGGCAAGAGAGAGGGGAAGCAGAAGAGGGGAGGGGAGGAAAGACGAAATTGATGGGGAGGAATGACAAAGAAACTATCCAACAACACTTCTGCGCATCGCCGCAAGTTGGAGGCACAATTCGCCCCCATGTTTTATAATAGACCGTGAAAAAATCAAAAGACGGCCACCATTTCACAGATAAAACTGTGCATCTGAAAGCAATTAAATGTACAGTGACTTCCCACCCAGCTACAGAATTGATGGTGCTGAATAATTTAGTATTAATTGGCTGAGAAAATGCATGGCGTTTTATAGCCCTTGAATTTCTTGCCTGTGTTTAGTGATTTGTTAATTATAAATGACACATATTTCAGTCTGTCTTTCTGCTGTTTTCATTAGAACAAGCCCTCAACAATGTCAAGTTCACACAGATGAGAAATCTGTAAAAAAAAAAAAATCAAATTTATTTTAAAAGAAGCCTGTTAATTCAGAAATGCAAATTAATAGCTAGCTCAGTGTGGCCCAAGTGCATATCATGTCAGATTCACAGCCACAAGCAGCATTTGTACTAGGAAGGACTAGTTTGTCTTTCTACCTATAAGTTCTAGTACTAGGCTTGAGTATTTTCTCTTAGGCGGGTTAACAAGCAACATGCAAGCTTGTTTACACTAATTTTTATTTTGCTTTTTTCGTAATGTTAGTGATCAAATCCAGGGTCTCACGCATGATAGGCCAGAGCTCTACCACTGAGCCACACCCATAACTCTGCACTATTTTTTAAAGTTTAATCCTCTCCCTGCTAAACAGGGCAAAGGTAAACTCTAACCAAGTCAATTATCACTAATCAAAAATTAATAAAGTGGGGTTGGAGCGGTGGCTCAGCAGTTATGGCGCTTGCCTGGCACACAGGAGTATGCGAGTTCAAACCCCAGCACCATGTACATTAAAGAAGTCTCAGAGCAACAAAGGCTATGTGAAAAACCAAATAAAATTGATTCTCTCTTTCTCTCTCTCTCTCTCTGTCCCTCTCTCTTAAAAAAATTAATAAAGTGACTAAACAAGGTTTCACTGAGTAACTGACTATGATCCAACTGTCTATACTTAAAGATTTGGGTTGTGTTTAAGCTAGTAGCGCCTTTCTTTCTTCTTTTATTAAGAAATTTATTTGTTGAGCAATCAAACATGCTTCTAACGAAAAAATATAATATAAATATAAAATATGAATACTAGAATTATCCCCCAAGACCCCCCCCCAATTATCCACCCTTATCCCACCCCCTCCCTCCTTCCCAATACATCTCTACAAAAGTCTTAGGTTGTATGTCCTTACACCTTTTCCGGATTTAAAATATGAGAATTGACCTCCTTTCTCAATGGCTGGGGTCTAGCGTCAGCCTCCACAGATGAGTGAAGACCTTGACCCTTGGATCTCTGGGTTATGCTGATTTTACTCAGCACAATTTCTTCCATTGCCATCCATTTACCTTCAAAGGCTGCAATATCATTGTTTCTAATTGCTGAGTAAAACTCCATGGTATACATGTACCACAGTTTTTGGATCCATCATTCATCCAGTGAGGAACATCTGGGTTGTTTCCATAATTTTAGTAGCTCCTTTCCGAATAAACAGTAAAGCTGAAGTGACTGAATGCATTCAAGTATGTCAACAGGACCCTCCTGTTCAAAACTCAACTTCTCACCTTTCCTCCTGAGCCCATGCCATGTTCCGCTCCTTTTTTGAATGTCATTAAAATAATAGTAAAGGGTTTTGTGAAATGGCAAACACACATGTACAGTCAAGAAGAACAAGGGAGGAAGCAACACTAAATGAATTTTGAAAGCTAGAGGAAGATGAGTAAGTAACAATGAACAAGGCAGAACTAAGAAAGTGAAATCTTAAGACAACAGGAGCAGAGCCGAGAAGCAAGATGAATTACCCTACAGAACCCCTAGAAGCTCACCAGAAAAGCTTCAAAAAAATCCCAAGTTCTATGTCCTGTGCCTGGAGATTATCACTTAATTGGTCCAGACTTTGGGATTTATATCCCAGGTGATTCTAACATATAGAAAAGTTTGGGGACCATTGCCCTATAACATGAAAAACAGAAACTAAAACAGAGAAACAGAGCAGGTTGGAATAAATAGAGATTATGCAGGGAAAAAAAACTTGGAAAAATAATTCCTCAGTATCCTCAGGGAAATGAGAAAATGTATTAAAACCATGCAACAAGAACAGGATCTATATAAAGGAAACATTCATGCAGTAACGGGTTCTTTGAATAGTAAAGAAGAAAACTTAAAGATTCCATGATGAAAGTGAAACAACCAAACATAGATAAGAAGCAAAAATAAAATAGGAAATTTAGAGTAGACTAGGAGATTTGGCATTCAAATTATAGGAGAGAATAATAGAACAAGATTAAGAGAGCATGAGCCAAGCGTGGTGGTGCACACATGTAATCCCAGCAGCTCAGGTTTAATTAAAAGCTGTAATTTGAAACAGATTCGTCCAAGCAAGCCAGCATTCAGATATTTGGAAATACAAAGTAAGCAGAGGTCTCATGGAATGACTGGGTGATCTCCCTTGCACTGAGTTATCCTAAGGTTCTTTCACCCTCACTGGCGTCCTGGGGTCTGCATTTGTTCTTTTACATAGGATCGATTCTCCATATTTACTCTTTACTCATGGCCCAAACAGAGCAACTCATAAACTTATGGTTTTGGCTTTTTGTACCCAATCAGATGTCAGGTGGAAGCAGTCAGACTGTGGGTAGCTCTGGCACCAGGCATCTCTGGCAAGGCAGAAGCCTTCCTTAGGTTACTCGCTGTGCACAGAAACCTCAGATTTCTGGTCTCTCAGGCAACTTGGTTGTCATCTACACAAAGGTATTTTGTCAGTTTTGAACACCCCTCACACTGGGTCTACTGATGGGTCATTTTAAAGATGACCTTGTCCTTCTTTGGTCTTCTTGTAGCCAAGAATGACATTTCTTATCCACACCCAGCACCTGCTACAGATGAACCAGCCACATAAAGAATATCCCAGCAACTGCTTACTCATGGTCACCTAAAACCCACATCCCCTGATGCTCCTGCTCTATAGTTCCAGGAGGGCTTTGCACTGGGTAGAGGCATGATTAAGGAGCAAGAGGAATTCCAGAAGGTTCCAATCTATAGGAGCTATTAAAAGGTATGACTCTATTGGGTGGTTGAGTTTTTAAGAAATGGAGACTAGTGGGAAGTCTTTAGGTCCTTGGGAGACATGCCCTCCAACGGGGTACTGGGACCTTGGCACATTTCTTACTTTCTTTCACTTCCTGGTCATGAGATAAGCAGTTTTTGCTTCTCTACTACACTGTCCCAACTTGATTGATCACCTAGCACCATACCCAGAAGTCTAAAAGCCATGGGTCAGCTCAGAGCCAAAATAAACCTTTTGTTCTATAAAGTTGATTATGTCAGGTATTTGTTATAGTGACAGAAGCTGACTAACACGAAGTAAAAATCACACAACAGAGCTTCATCCTTTCTATATTTTGATTGGTTGCTAAAAAGTCCAAGACCCCTGAACCTACTCCAAAGCTTATTATTTAGAAGGTATGCTGAGGAAATCTATTTTGTCATGATGAAGTAAACAGAAAAACCCAACCTGGTCCAACCTTCTAAGCAGTGTACATACATCAGCATCACACAAACACAAAATTACTAAAAGTCTTAATGGTGACCAAAAGGACAAGACAAGGAGATCTTCATAGTCTCCTAACTTGAGAAAAAATTTTCTAAGTTAAAGCTCTTAATACAAATAACTCAAGCATATTATGATTATATATAATTGAGAATAAGTTGTAGATTAATAGGAGTGTGGACTTATCTTTTAAATTAAATCTTGATAGGCAGAGTATTTTTTGAAATAACTTCATGTGTCCTAGGGGTATAGATATCATAATTCAAAATATATCAGAATTCAACACTTTTAATTAAGAAATTAATTTGTCAAACAATCAAACATGCTTCTAACAAAACAATATACTATATATATATTCTGAAAATTAGATTTACCTCCTAGAGCCGCCTCCAATTACCCACCCTTATCCTCTCCTCCTCCCCCTCCTCCCCAATACATCTCTACAAAGGCCTTAGTTTGTATGTCACTACACCTTTTCAGGGTTTAATACATGAGATCAACACTTTTTTAAAAATCAAAAAGTCCTGCAGTTTTCAGGGGCCATGTGGATACATCTTATTCTATCTTTCTTTATAATATTTATGACAAATGATCATCTAGCCATGAGCTTTCTATTTCACGAGCCTGTTCCAGTACAGAATGATCGCAGCGTTTGGAAGGTCTATTTTTAAATGCCAAAGTGAGCATCCTGGTCACTTATCTTTGAGAGGGACCAAGGAGCAAGCAGTGGCCAATGGCATGGAGCCGACCCATTCTCCTGGCTCACTTTTCTCAGTATCAATTGCACACATTACTAATCATCTCATGGGGTTAAGGGGCATGAAAACTCTTCTTAAAAAGCTGTGAAATAATCCGCAAATCCAACGTGTCTAGGAAAGATATACTTCTTATGAAAGTCCAAAAATAGTTCTAAAACTCTTTAATGGCAAAATTGCTAAGGAGTAAAATGTTTCAGGTTTCAGACAGATGTAATAAAAGGTAGAGAAGATGTAGTAAGTGAGAGGAGGGGAGGAGCCCGGTACACAAAGCCATGGCCATTTCACCCGGAAATGGTTTTCAGAGTTTTTAGACCATAGATGAGTAGTTGGCATGAAACCAGATCTCTTGGGCATTTACTTAAGTAGATTTCGTCTTTGAGGCACTATCTTTTCAGCCATTGAGAAAATTACTCACTTTAACTAGGAGGAGACAAAAGGCATGCCCAGAGTTGTTAGGTCATTATAGGAGACAAGAAAGCATGATAAAAATTAGAATCGGTTCAAAGGAACCCCAAACTGAAGTAGCCCCCTAATCTCTAGCTTGCCTACTGTATAATTAATCAAATGATAACCCAGGCTAAAATAAATTTCTGTGTAAATACCTTTCCTACCTCAAAGCAGGAAAGACCAATTTCCTGATACCTAATTACTTTCAAATTGCAAACGCATCAGATTCTGTGAACTAAAAGGTGGTCCTCATAAATTCTACTGTGTGGTTTCAAAGAGTAGAGATGCAGGAAGAATGGGTGGAACCCAAGTGAGGAATTTGCACTTTCTGGTCCCTTTGTCAATCTTTGTGATTCTTAAAGAACTGGCTCCGTTAACTAAGGAAAAATCAAAGGCTATTACCTTTTAAAACAAAATAAAGCCCACTGTTTTGCTTCAAACATAAAAATATTTTCCACTACTCTAAGATTCTGGCCACAAGGAAAGAGCAAGACCATGATAAGTCCCACAAAGCTTTCAGCATTAAATACAAGTTGGGAAAGGTGGGAGGAAGCCAGGACAAAGGGGCTGCCCATGAACTTGGGGGCAGGAGGCATCAGAAAGTCCCACCTTCTCCCCCAGAGTCTAAAATGCATCCACTACCCTCCACCCCTATTGGTGTGTCCCCCAAGGACAGCCATTGTTTCAGAAAAATTGAAAGTCAGTGACTTAATAGGGTTTCACTTAAACATGAGAATTAGAGGTTTTAGTTTCACAGATCAGGATTGGGGCTTTAAAAAAAAAGGTTGGGGGCTGAAGCAGTGGATCAGCAGTAGCATGCTTGCCTGGTGTGCATGAGGACATGGGTTTAAATCCCAGCACCATGTATACAACAAAGTGTAGGAACAATGAAAGTCACATGGAAAAAGTAAATGAAATTGATTTTCTCTTTTGCTTTCTCTTACTGTCCCTCTCTCTCTTTAAAAAATAAACGAAATAAAAAGATTCATTCATATGTCATTATAATTACCATTAACTGCTATCATTCACAAAGGGCTTACCCTGGGCTTGGCACAGTCCTTATCTAATTAATGCTCACTTCTACCTTCTATGTACTGAATTTCTCCCTTTCTATGCCCAAGTAATCTGGGACACAGAAAGTTCAAGTACTAAGTCCAAGGTCCCAGGGTAGTAAATAGCAGAGCTGATATCTCTATTTTTCAAAGTGAACCAAGGGCTGGAGGTTTACCAGAGTGGTACAGGGCTTGCCCAGCATGCACAAGGTCTGAGTTCTATCTCTAGCACCACAAAAGAAAGAAAAGTGATCCAGGTTCACCAGTTTGAAAACAAAGTTCCAAAAAACAACATCAGACACTGGGTGGCACTTCCCACTGCAGTCAACTTGGTTTCTTCATATTTGTTTCAAAGTATATTTTTGTATTAAAGACTTGCAGTGCAGTGAAATCCTACTGTTTTCTGCAGAATGGGAGGGGGTTGGGTCCTTGCCTCTCTAGAGCAGCCAATTTTACGTCTTTTATTTAATGCATCATGTTTTTATTGTCTGAAGAAAGAGCTATTTAAAAAAAAAAGTTTGATAATGCCCAGTCTTGGGTAGATTCAAGCTCTTTGATTGGGTTGTCTGTGAAAACGAGCCTATGTGCCTTCCAGCCTCTCGTTCTGTGATGTCCTGTTTTATGATATCTGCAGGATGGCCCCTTGCATTCTTTCCTGTCTGAGACTCATCTTCCTCCCTCTACTGGCTCCATAGTCATGGGCAATCTGGTAGAGGCTGAAGCTGGGAACCACCTGGAGATGCAGGCAATGTATTCTCTCCTGTTCGTTATCCCAGTGGCCAAATTCCCTGCACCTGGCAGGCTTCCCCCACCCCACCCCACCCCCGCCATGGAAATCAAGCAAATCTATATCTTCATTTTCTTGATCTTGGAACCACTGGTCAGGTCCCTGCTTCCCAGTCAGCAGAGCTTTTGGCACTTCAGTCTTGCTTGGTCTGACCCATGCATGCCCAATCTCAAGAAGATAACTCCAATAGAAAGAAACTGGAGAGCATCAGCAGCGCCTCACAGGTAAACCTTGGGTTGCTACCTCCACGTTTTGCTATCATAGTGACCAGTAGCAGAACAGAGTCTTCGAAAGTTGCTATTTGCATGTACAATGCAATGCTTCAGACCATCCTCCCCATCCCTCTGAACAATCCACCATCTGAACTCAGACTCAGACTCAGACTTCCGAGGCTCCATCTCTTCAGCTTACTCTTGTGCAAGACCAGTCAAAAATCACTCTTCATAGGGCTGGAGCGGTGGCTCAGTGGTTACAGTGCTTGCCTGTCATGTGCAAGTATGCAAGTACAAACTCCAGCACCACGTACAAAAAGAAGTCTCAGAGCGTCGAAGGCCTCATGAAAAACAAATTAAAATTGATTCTCTGTCTCACTGTTCCTCTTAGAAAAAAAAAAAAAAAGCACTCTTCTTGCAGCAGCCTTACCTACAGACCAGGCCCCATCACCATACATATTAAATCACATGATGCCCAGTTCTGTTGGAAGTACAGATAAACAATGACTACCTTTTTAGTACTATAAGTATGTCTCAAATATTAACCGGATATACTTATACTAAAAACGAGCTATTATTTATCTAACACTCAGATTTCATTGGAGGGGAGGCTGTATTTTCTTTGGCAACCCTGACTTTGACCCTTCCTGAAGCAGGAGGCCAGGGTGCCTCAAGGACAGCCTCATGGGATGCTTTCCAAACTGTAGACCTCAGTTCATCAGATGTGTTTTAATAATTTTAAACCTCACTGGGGCGGGGTGAAGGGGTGAAGGTCTTACATCATTTCTCTCTAGGAGGCCCCTCATTGGGGACATTTTTCAGCATTTACATACTAAGACTATTGAGAATTTTCTGATAAACACAAAGAATGCTGTCTCAGAGGCAACGTCTTCTGTGATTTCTTTTTTTAAATTTACACAACCAAGAAGTGTCACTCAAGCAAGTCCTTCCAGCAGGATCACTGGACTCAAAACAACTTCACACCTCCATCCAGACAGAAAGACAGTTGTCAGTCTTCAAATGCTGGCTCTTCTCTCTAAGGTACTGCCTTACCAAAAACCCCACTACCCTCCTTTACAACCGCATTACCTGAGGTCTTCCCAATAAAGTGTCTACAGTTCAGCAAGGATGAATGGACAACTAGCTAAGACCAAAGTGCTGGGGATGTGTTCCAGCAAGATGTCTACCTGTGGCATGTAGGTCACACACAGAAAGCAGCTGTCCTTTGGTGGGGGTTAATTTGCTGAAAGTCAGCTTGTGCTCCCTTGAATAATCCCAGGGAGAGAATGACTTTTTGTTCTCCCATAAGCATTGTCAACTGGCCAAGACATGAGTCCACAGGGCACGTAGAAGGATGTCCCTGTCAATCTATAACCCCAGAGGGAGCATCTTTTTTAATTTAGCAGAAGTGCACTTTGCTGGCTTAGAGTAACTCTGTGTTCCAGGACAATTGCCCAGCACAGTGAGGAAAGAGGTTGTAAAAAGCACAGGTCAGGTATTAAGTCTCAAAAACCCAGATTTCCTTCATTGCAGCAGCATCCAAAGAGCCATGAGAGCAGAGCAGGTCTCTATGTGGTTAAAGGCTTGGGCATTCACTTAAGAGACTAATTTTCAAGCAACATTCTCTTATTCAGCACTTTTAATCAAAATAATCAGTCCAGTGTCTGAGGAGGAACAGGAATGAATAGGGCAGTGTAGGAATCCCTTGTTGCTAATGAAGTATTTAAAAATTCAAGACAGTAATGGCCTGTATTATTTCATACAGAGGAGACCCTTACCATAGACCTCCACACCCTGTTTTTTTCTTCTTATGTGCAAGAGGAAAAAAAATAGAATTTATGTACCTTAAGAAAACATGAAGTGAAAAATTATCCATCAGCATAGTAAAGACTCATTTCCAGGAAACAGGTTTTAAAAGAAAATTCTTGATGTCCTAAGGTTGAAACCAGGAGGTGTCATGACTTTGAAGATGAAGGATGAAAGAACCCTGTGTCCAGGTGTAGGGCAGGCTGGCCTTGTTTCAACTGCTACAGAGGCTGCTTAAACCCCTGGTTATGGTCCAAGAATATCCTGGCAGTTAGTATCCTGCATTAAAATTTATGAACCACGAAAGACCTTTTCTCACAGAAAAGTTAATTCAGGCTGGATAGCATTTTTTAAAAAGTCTTTAAAAGGAGGTAGTCATCAGAAGAAGTTATATGGAAAACTAGAGTTAAGTAATACTTTTCACTCCCCCCAAACATACTAAAAATATAGCAACAGGAATTTCAGAAGGAAGAGAAATGGTACCAAGCATAAATTATTTTTTTCTAAGAAGTCCCAGGAATGAGCCCTGAAATTGCCAGTATTCGCTTTTAAAGGTGACCAAAATATGGAGTAATATTAGTAGGAAATGGGACCTGTCCAAAGGATGGAAACAGGCTGGTCTTTGGTGTCTTGGATCTGGGCCAGCTCAGAAGTTCCACTCTCTCTAGATTCCAGCTTGGCAGGCCTGAAAAGGCCCTGGCCCCTTACACTCATCTCTCTCTGTCTGCCAGGTGGCATTGCTTTGCCCTCTTCTGAACCTTTGTGGAGCACCTCCTGTCTGCCATCCTGGGTTTAGATGTGGCAGTCCATCTGGTACAACTGGAACTTCACTTGCCTTTATGCCTAAAGATTAGGTAAAAGCCTCCTGCTCTGGAGTCCTCCAGTACCTGCTCTGAACCCTTAGCATGCTTTTCAATCACCTGACTTCTCTACAAGATTTGGGGGTGGGCGCTAATTCATTTATTTGCCACCGTATCTAACCTCCCTCATTCATCCACCCAACACACTGGGTGATTGATGAATCCTGGGGAAATGAATGAATACCATTCCCTGTGATTCCAGTTTTACATGCTCTATTGGTCAGCATTCCATTACTACAATAAATACTGGACCTGGTCGACTTACAAACAGAGAGGGTTTATTCTGGCTTATAGTTTTGGAGGTTCTAAACCATTATTGATTGGTCCCATTGCTCTTGGGCCTGTGGCAAGGCAGTGCATTATTGTGGTAGCGTGTGGAAGAGCAAAACTGCTCAATTCATGATGAAGGAAGTGAGAAACAGAAAGAGGCATGGCTAGGATCATATAGTCTCCTTCAAGGGCACACCCCCAGTGACATGAAGACCTCCTGCTGGGCCCCACCCCTCAAAGGTTCTACCAACTTCTAAAATTTTTTTTTAAGAGAGAGAAGGACAGTGAGAGAGAAAGAGAGAGAATCAATTTTATTTAGTTTTTCATGTGGCTTCACAGTGTACATAGTGATGGGGTTCAAACCTGCATCCTCGCACATGCCAGGCAAGTATTGCAACTGCTGAGCCACCACCTGATCCCAGTTCTACCAACTGCTAACAGCACGAAACTGATGACCAAATCTTTAATACATCAGCCTTTAGGGGAACATTTCAGATCCAAACTACAGCATTATGCCTAATGTATCTTTTATTTCATAAATGGCCTGGAGATTTTGCTCTGAAGTTGAAGTTTTAAGGAGTTGGCAAAGAAGATAAAGTGACAGAAAGAAGAGGTTAACCATTAAAATAGATGGGCACAACACTGTCCCTCTCCATAGAGGTGAGGTCAACAGACGATTACACTGATGCCTGTGTGGGGGAAACCCCTTCAGCAGAAATTGAAGTGAGAGTAGAAAAAGCCCAAAATAGACCTTGGGGTCAGTGAGGAACAGCCTAACCCTGCATCTGTGGAATGCACCTGGCGAAGACCCAAGCTGGATTTGGCCCAGTCTTGTCTTCTTCCTAATTCACATAATCAGACATTTCAACCTCAAGAAAATAAAAAATAAATTCTTGATTAACAGTAACAATAATGTTAATGATGATTTTAGCTACCATTCATTAAGTACAGACTGTACCAGGTGGTGTTAAGTGTTTTCTACACAGTGTTTATTTCTCCTCCATAAGAGCCCGTTAAGGACAGTGGCACTAACCCCATGCTTCAACAAGCCAGCAAACCAGAGAAATATACATAATGTCATTATGGGCACAGGAAATCCCACTTCTTTGGCCTTCTCTGTAGATCCTTGTGGCTATCTGGACATTTAGGAAGTACTTAATAAATCCTTTTGACTCTGGCCTGAGCAGAGTAGAAAAAGTCGTTGTATTTCTGCTGTAGATCCTTCCTCTTGGGCCTACACATAAAGACATAGAGTCTGCCTGAGTGGACCCTGGTCCTAACAGAGCCTGTCAGCCAGCAATGAAGTGACCCTAGGAATGCCATCCTCTGCCAGACCATGCTCAGTGAACCCTGAGACTGGCAAAGTTGATGGGGTCTTGGGATGGTGTTGGATCAAAATTCTGGGAGCTTGCCAAGTCTTCCACTAAAAGCTATAAAAATGAAATCTAGAAGGTCTTGTAGGAAAGGCTAAAGGGACTGGATGGGTTCCTTGGTTCTCCTGAGAGTGACCCTGAGTTGCATAAAGTTTGGGCTTCCCTCCACCTAGTCTTGGCTCTTCTTCCTACAGGCTTGGCTGAAATCCTTCACCTGCAGCCTTCCTTGACCTCTGTCCCTATTTGCTCTCTCCACCTATTTGCAGATGTGTTTAGCGCTTCTAATGTGGAGTTGGATTCCATTCAAATGCTTAAGTAGATTCCAAGAAGGATTGCTTTATTAAAATTATTCAGAGAAAGGCTTTTCTACCTGTTTTCACCTAGAGCAAAGAGATTCTCGCCTCACTTCTTGAAAATAGTATATCCTTTTTCTTCTTGAATTATTTTTAATCTGTTGGTTTTATCTTGCACAAATCCACATTTGCTACCTCAACTACACATTAGGTCTCTTATTACAAACCATGAAAGAAGCTAATAGAGAAAGTTTTCTCACTCAAGAGGGTATAAGAGATTTTTAATACCACAACACATGTCTTAGTCCAGTCTTGATGAAGCTCATGCAAACACACACACACAGATTTAAGGACTGGGAGTGTAGCTCAGAGGTAGAGCAAATGCTAACCATGTACAAGGTCCTAGATTCAATCCACAGCACACAAAGAAAAAATCAAAAACACAGGCAGTGTTATGATAGAAACGGAAATGCATACACAAGATGATAGCTCCCATAATTTTCCATGAATCCTCAATCTCCGGGCACCAACAGACATCCAAGCACATAGAACCATCTAAGAAGTGTAGACTGGGGACTGGAGCAGTGGCTCAGCAGTTACAGTGCTTGCCTGGCATGCGTGAGTGCGGGGGTTCGTACCCATCAGCACCATGCACATAACAAAGTGTCAAAGCAATGAAGGTCACATGTAAAACTAAATAAAATTGATTCTCTCTTTCTCTCTGTCTCTCACTCACTGTCTCTCTCTCTCTCTCTCTCTCTCTCTCTCTCTCTCTAAAGAAAAAAAAAAATTAAGTGTAGACTGTCCTCAGCTTCATTCCACAGTCAAAGAAACTTAAGTTGTCACAAGACTGACTCAACTATCAGAGGTGCAGAGATGCGTAGTGGGCCTGGAAGAAGGTCAAACATGCTAATGTATTTTTGATAGTCTAACCAACCCCCAGTAGAGAAATGATAGCACCTTCTTACTTGTCTGTTGGCATCTCCTGACAGGAGCAGGTGGAAAGGGAAGGTGAGCTGGATGGGAATCCATTGGCTTCCCTGAAGTGTGCTAACTGCCCTTCTCACTGAAGCCCTGGGGTTTATTAAAGACAAGATTCCTGCTTGTGCATTTTCTGCTGTGGGATATGGTGGAGGGGACTAAGAACCTGTATTTTTACTTCCAGGTGATATTTATTTTCAGTGGTTCTCAACCCTGGTAAACAAATAAGAAACATCAGCACATCTTATAACTTGCTCAAAGTCAAGGTCACTCGTCTAATGTGACCTTTCCTCTGCAAAGCCCAGAGGAACCCCAAGCTCCAGAGGGCAGTGACCTTTCTACTTGAACCCCGGGAATTCATGAACCAAATGCCACCCTAATACCATAGTGGTGACAATAGAGTGCTGTATAACTCAAGGCTCCTTGCCACATGCACTCAGTTTATAAACCCATGCCAGTGAGCACCTGGCAGGAGTGACTCAGTGACAAGAGAGAACCTCACAGACTGTTCCTTTACTGAGCACATACATAGTTTTCAATTAAACCACCCACTGCCAGACCGGCAAGGGCAGGCCAAGGAATTTCCATGATGCACAGTCTGCTTGTGTCCCTCACAGGGCCATCTCCTTTCACATGGGTGAAGAACTCAGTTTCCAGACCTACCACCCAGGGGACAGACCAGAGTGACTCTTCCAAGGAAAGCAGGGTGTGCTGCCACTTCACATGTCCCCTCACCCCAGCTTATCTGACTGGCCGAGGGACAAATTCTGTGTTTGGTCTGCCTGGGAAATCTAATGGAAAGAACTATTAATAGACATATTTATTTTATCAAGGAAAATATGCTCTTAAAATGTTCAAGAAAGGATATTGCCTGGTTCCCAAGGAAAAGCTGAAGAGACCCCTGGGAGCACATGCGCATGCACGTGCACACACACACACACAGAGACACTACACACACGTATACTCTTGATCTGTATGCATGTGTGAGTACATGACTACACCCATGAATGCTACTTAGGTAAGCTTAGATTCACAACTATAATAGTGAATATTAATTGTTTGAGTGAACTTTAACCCTTTATTTCCAATTAAAGGAGGTAATGAATATTTTAATGTTGCTCAATCTTGGGCACCAAGATCATCATCCAGGGACTTTGGTAAAACGCGGATTACATCTGTAATCCCAGCTGCTCAGGAGGCTGAGGCAGGACAATCACAAGTTTAAAGCCAGTCTCAGAAACTTAGCAAGGCTCTGAGCAACTTAGCAAGACCCTGTCTCAAAAAAAAGAAAGCAGATTCCTATTATCAGCGGATTATGGGTTGGGCTCTGAGATTCTACATTGTACATTTGCAAGAAGTCCCCAGGTAGTGCCAATACTGCCCTGACAGGCTCGGGCTACTGCCTGAGTAATAAAATTCTAGTTCGTGGTGAATGATCATCTTTGCATCACACGTATAATAGCAACTGTCAAAGATTAGAATTATGAAACAAAGTCTATTTCAATTAAGCCATTCCTTCGAGGATGATCCCAAAAGGGACTTCAGAATCTGGGCAATGCCTTTTGGCTATCACTAGAAGCAATTTTAACTATATTAGAACCATTTCTGAGTAAAAGTAAACAGACCAATTTTGACTTAAGAGAATCAGATTGTCTTAATTTTTGGGAGAAGACAAAGCAGGCAGGACTACAGGTATTTTTCTTATTGTTCACACTGTGATCTGAGGGTAAGTGAAGCAGCAGGATTGGTTCTGTCAGCCTAAAAATGGCTAAAATTCCACTCAAATATATCCTCTTGGGGAGCCCTTGGGGAAAACATTCAAACCCAGTGTTATTCCAAACATTCTGCTGTATAGAGCCTGGCCCTCTGCATTACTTTGTTGTCTGAATATTTGAAATAAGTATATTAATCATTGTTCTCACTTCTAGGATTTCAAATATGAAATTATACCTAACATATATTCATAATGACATATGGTCATCTCTCCTGTGATAGACACAAAGAGATACAGTAATGATTCCCTGGGGAGGGAGCTCCAGCTTTTTAAGAATGGGAGAGTTTACCCATAAAATAATAATTGCTATCAAAGGCTGAGGCAGGAGGATCTCAAGTTTGAGGTCAGGCTCAGCAACTTAGTGAGGCCCTAAGCAACTTCGTGAGACCCTGTTTTGTAAAAAAAAATAAAAGGGCTGGGGAATGGGCTCAGTGGTTAGCACTTCTGGGTTCAATCTCTGGTTCTGAAAAAAAAGATTGGCATCAGGGGCACCCAAACCAGTCACACACATGGTACAGGACAATCACAAGTGTATTTGAAGGATCACATAAGCCACAAAAACAAGGGAACTCTGATTAGATTTGAGTGTGGTGGGATTTGAACCTGACCTTGAACAATTTCGAAAGCCATGGAATAAGGGAGAGAATATCCAAAGGTGTATGGGAAAATAAAGAGGAACAAAAATTAAATTGGGAGGTAACATCTCTGTGCCAGGCACAGAGTCACTTGCTTACACATAAATTACTGAATTTAACCTCCCTCCCAATAGTCCTGGAAGACTGGCACTATTAACCAATTCGATGAACTGAAACTCAGAGAATTCAAGTGACCAAGGTCACACAGCTGGTAGATGGTCCCACAGGGATTTGAATTGGGGTCTATGTGACAGCAAATCAATAATCAGTTCACACTACACCAGCATTCCCCAGAGTCCATGTTGTACTTCCCTATCATGTTAATCATGAGCCAGAAAACAGAAAAATTCACTGGTCAAATAATATTTGAAAGTTCTTAGACTAAATAATACTAATATTGGTGCAGATATGAATTAATCTTTATTAACATCTTCCCATGTACCTGGCTAAAAAGGGTTTTATTTAGTTGCAGCTATATTTTTTAACAGAAATCTTTTTAAATCTCCAGAAATCTAAATTGCATCGAAAATTTCTGATATTATGTATTGTGGAAATAATACTAATATTTTTACATAGGATAACAGTGATCATGAAAATAAAATAATATTAAAGAATAATTGCAGGCTGGAGTGGTGGCTCAGCAGTTACAGCGCTTGCCCGGCATGCACAAGGACGCAGGTTCAAACCCCAGCACCATGTACACAACGAAGTGTCAAAACAAAGAAAGCCACATGAAATAAAAGCTAAATAAAATTGATTCTCTCTCTCTCTCTCTCTTAAAAAAAAAAAAAGAATTGCATATAGGCCCTAGTGGAAGTAAAATCATAAGTCTTTATCTTACAGACTCTAATATAGCTATTAACATAAATAAGATGACCAAGGAGTACCAAGATCATAGATATGAACATGCCTTAGGAAATTAAAAGCACTAAACAGATTCTGCATGGTAGGATCATGTTATTTCATGTGCATAAGAACCTAGCAACATAGGCGGCATAGAAGTTGAGACAGGAGAAGGTTGTTATTTTATTGAACACAGTATTTCCCAGGAGCCAGGTCATGCATAGCTGTTCTCATGTAAGACATTATGTCTGGTGATTTTCCATTCTTCCTTTTACCCCTAGCTAATTTCATCAGACTACACAGCTCTGTAACTAACTCTATGTGGTCTCCTGAGCTTGGGACCGGTGACAGCTCTCAGGGAACAAAGAACAGAAGGTGCAGAATGTACTTTTCCCTGAGCTGTCCACCAGCTCAGCAAGTCAGGTCTGACCATTTGCTATTTGAAATATCAAAGGGCAAAGGCCTAGACAGGACACCAAAAGAATCTGTCCTGCTGCTTTTTTTATGTGATGATGGTAACTGTCATAATTTCAAAGTTTATAAATTTTTTATAAACTCTCTATTTGTATCAGTTTCGAACTATGTATTAACTAGCTTTCAAGACATATTGAAGAGTGTGTGTCCAAGAAAATAATGAGTCTCTGCTTTGTCTCATGTTCTGTGAAGCATGTGTCGCTAGGTTCTTCTGCACATTAAATAATATGATTCCACCATACAGCATTTTCTTAGTGCTTCTGAGTTTCTAAGGCATGTTCACATCTATGATCTTGGTATTAGTTGCCGTCTTATCCAGGCTGGACTGGATAGAGGTCCTTTCTCTCTCTTCAAAGTCTCTGATGATCACCCCTCTGTACATGCCCTTAGACGATCGTAGAAGGAACATAACACATTTTGCCATTATTCTAGTGTAAATGAAAAAAGAAAGAAAAAAGAGATCTAAGACCCATTTCAAGAAGCCACATGCCACATGCATAACTGGAGTCTGACAGGATGTAATGGGGGCATTGCAGCATCAAGACACCTAAGAATTCCAGCCCAGGTGCCTGGAAAATTGGCACCATCCACCCATTGGGAAAAAAAAAAAAAAAAAAAAAAGCCTCCAAACTCTACGTCACGGTGACCACAAGAGCAGTTACAACTTTTCCCCACTAGATGTCGCTGTTACCTTGCAGTTCCAGAGAGAAATCTCAATATGCTGTGGCAGACCGGGCTTTTTAATGTTTGGCTATATTTGCATAAAGAACAAACAATCACCGAATTTGAAACATATTTTACATGATGTGAAGACTCAACTATCCTTGGAAAATTCACTAGTGTTTTCAAATATATTTTTTTTTTAATTTTAATTACTGGGGCTGGAGGGGTGGCTCAGCGGTTTCGGCGCTTGCCTGCCTGGCAAGCACGAGGACCCGGGTTCAAATCCCAGCACCACGTACACAACTAAGTGTTGGAGCGACTAAGGCCATGTGAAAAACTAAATAAAGTTGTTTCTCTCTTTCTCTGTCAAAAAAAAATTTAATTACTATAACAGTGGATAAACGTCATTAGTTAGATATTTATCCGAACCCATAGAATGTGAACCCTAATGCAAACTGTACTGTAGGATTGTCAATTGTAACTAATGTTCCACTCCAGTAAGGGATGTCATTAGTCGGGGAGGTTGTGCAAGTGTGGGGACAGAGGGTACATGGATTATCTCAGTACCTTCCTCTCAATTTTGCTGTGAACCTAAAAGGGCTCCAAGAAATCAGTTATCTTTTAGGGGGGGGCATGGTGGTGCATGCCTGTTATCACAGCAGCTTAGGAGGCTGAGTTAAGAGGATCACAAGTTCAAAGCCAGCCTTGGCAACTTAGTGAGACCCTGTCTCAAAATAATTAAAAAAAAAATTTTTAAAGGTGGGTGGGGAGAGCTAGGGATACAGTTCAGTGGCTAAGCACCTCTGAGTTTGATCCCTGATACCAAAAAAAAAAAAAAAAAGAAAAGAAAGAAAGAAAGAAACCAGTTAGTTTTTTTGAAAGACCTCAAATTTCTACAAATAAAACTAAGTACCTGTTTCATTTGTTAAGTAAGCAAATCCATTCAGAAAGAAATAACAGTTACTAGACTCGGATAACTTTGAGCAAGTTCCTAACCTCACTAAGCCTCAGCTGTCTTATCTGTAAAACAGAGATAATAGTTCTACTAACTTCATGGGGCCATACTGCATAAAAAGTACCAAACAAAGTGCCAAGAACACAATAAATGTAACATAAATGCTACCGTTATCATTATTATCCAAGAAGCCAAACAGGGGAGTACCTACTTCCGGAGGCTGTGAAGACTTTTTGCTATTTTGTTTGGGGTTGCTTGTCACTCAATTCCAGGGCGCTCATTTCCATTTGTAAAGTACTTCCATCAAGTTGTGACACACGGTGAGGACTAGCCACATATTTGCCAAATAACATAAATAAATATACCTAGGTTAAAAGCCCAAATCCTAATAATAACTTGCAAACACAATTTTAAGAATGTAAAACCTGGGGCTGGGGGTATAGGGAGCAGCTTAGCATGGCTGGCTGAAGCACATGTTCTATCCCCAACTCCAGGGGATGGATATTATATCATTTAAGTGTGCTTATTCTAGAAGAGTGAAAAGAAATGAGCTCTATTACTTATTGTCATGATCAGTTTTTAAGTCTCTGAATAACTAGGGCTTGCCAAATTGTCTAAAGGGGCCCCCTAACATAACACTTTTAAAAGAAAAGAGTACTTTGCAAATGGGATCCACAACCTGTGTTTACCTTTTAAAGAAATGATCTTGTTTCATCAGATTCTACCTCTTTTTGAAAAGAGAGATCTTTAAGAGAAATTGCTTGTGTCTGCCAGTTTCAC
>PVKS010030140.1:0-24690 GCA_004027875.1 Aplodontia rufa | reverse complement strand
TTTTAGCTTTATGGCATCCCATTCACTGATTTTTGACTTTACTTCCTTCACTTTCGGAGACCTGTTGAGAAAGTCTTTGCCTACTCCCAAATGTTGAAGTGTTGGACCAATTTTTTCTTCTATCAGTTGCAACGTAGCTGGTTTGATACCAAGCTCCTTGATCCATTTTGATTTGATTCTTGTGCAAGGAGAAAGATATAGGTCTAATTTCAACTTTCTGCCGGTGGAGGACCAGTTTGTCCAGCACCATTTGTTGAAGAGGCTGTCACATCTCCATGTAATATTTTGTCCCCCTTTGTCAAAAATCAGATGTTTAAAGATTTGAGGATTTGTTTCGGAGTCTTCTATTCTATTCCATTGGTCTTCTTCCCTGTCTTGATACCAGTAGCATGCTGTCTTTGTTACTGTGGCCCTATAGTATAGTTTTAGATCTGGAATGGCAAAACCGCCTGCTTCATCTTTCTTGCTTAGTAGTGCTTTAGCAATTCTTGGTTTCTTGTTGTTCCAAATGAATTTGAGAATTGCTTTTTCTATGTCTTTAAAGAATGACATAGGTATCTTTGTAGGGATAGCATTAAATCTATATAAAGCTTTTGGTAGAATGGCCATTTTTGTTATATTAATTCTGCCTATCCAAGAGCATGGGATATGTTTCCATCTTCTTAGGTCATCTTGGATTTCGTTCTTCAATGTTCGATAATTTTCATTGAAGAGATCTTTGATTTCCCTTGTTAGATTAATTCCCAAGTATTTTATTTTTTTTGAAGCTATTTTGAAAGGGACTGTATTCCTGAGTTCTTCTTCAGTCCTGTTATTGGTATATAGGAAAGCTATTGATTTATGCGTCTTGATCTTGTATCCTGCCACTTTGCTAAATCTACTTATCAGTTTGAGCAGTTTATTGATGGAGTTTTTTGGATCTTCCAGATACAGGATCATGTCATCAGCAAATAGAGAGAGTTTGACTTCCTCTCTTCCTATTTTTATCCCTTTGATTTCTTTCTCTTGCCTAATTGCTCCTGCTAGGGTCTCAAGAACAATATTGAATAAAAGAGGTGAGAGCGGACATCCTTGTCTTGTTCCCGACTTCAGTGGAAATACTTTCAGCTTTTCTCCATTAAGTATTATATTAGTTGAGTGTTTAGCATATATAGCCTTGACGAAGTTCAGAAATGGTCCTTTGAACCCTATCTTCTCTAAAGTTTTGAACATAAAAGGGTGATGGATTTTATCAAAGGCCTTTTCTGCATCCATTGAGATGATTATATGGTTTTTGTCCTTGATTCTGTTTAAGTGATGAATTACATTAATTGTTTTGCGTATGTTGAACCACCCCAGCATTACTGGGATGAAGCCCACTTGGTCATGATGGATTATTTTCTTGATAAGTTTTTGAACACAGTTTGATAGAACTTTATTAAGGATTTTTGCATCCAAATTCATCAGGGATATTGGTCTGTAGTTTTCTTTTTTTGATGTATCTTTGTCAGGTTTTGGTATCAGAGTTATGGTTGCTTCATAAAAAGTGGATGGGACTATTCCCTCCCTTTCATTTTCTTGGAATAACTTAATAAGGAGAGGTGTTAGTTCCTCCTCGAAGTGTGGTAAAAATCAGTGGAAAAGCCATCAAGTCCTGGGCTTTTCTTCTTTAGTGGACTTTTAATTTCAATAAGGATTTCAGTGCCTGGATTGGGCTATTTAGGAATTCAATATCCTCCTGATTCAATTTATGGATGTTGTATGTGT
This sequence comes from Aplodontia rufa, assembly GCA_004027875.1. NCBI lineage: Eukaryota > Metazoa > Chordata > Mammalia > Rodentia > Aplodontiidae > Aplodontia > Aplodontia rufa. The sequence goes on along the minus strand of PVKS010030140.1, from coordinate 22,944 downwards.
CAAGAAATTTATCCATTTCTTCCAAATTATCAAATTTTGAGGAGTACAGGTTTTCAAAATATGATCTTATAATTCATTGTATTTCTATGGGGTCGGTGGTGATCAGGTGATCACTCCCGTATCATTGGAGATTTTATTGATTTGCTTCATTTCTTTCCTTCTTTTGGTTAGATTTACTAGGGGCCTATCTATCTTGTTTATTTTTTCAAAGTAGTAGCTCTTTGTTTCATCAATTCTTTTTATTGTTTTTGTTTTGTTTTCAATTTCGTTGATTTCAGCTCTGATCTTGATTATTTCCTGTCTTCTGTTGGCTTTGGGGTTTAATTCTCTTTCCTTTTGAAGGGCTTTGAGAGGAAGCATAAGCTTATTTATTTGGGATCTTTCTTCATTTTTAATGTGGGAACTCAGTACTGTAAATTTTCCCCTTAGGAAAGCTTTCATGCTGTCCCAGAAGTTTTGATATGTTGTGTCTTCATTTTCATTCTTTTCCAAGAATTTTTGGATTACTTCTCTCATGTCTTCTTGGATCCATTCTTCATTTAATAGAGTATTATTTAATCTCCATGAATATGTGTCCTTTCTGTTATGATTATTCCTGTTGATCACTAGGGTCATAGCATTGTGATCTGAAAGGACACACGGGATAATTTCTACTTTTTTATATTTACTGAGATTATCTTTATGAATCAAAATATGATCTATTTTGGAAAAGGATCCATGTGCTGCAGAGAAGAAGGTGTATTCTGCTAACTTGGGAAGGAAAATTCTATATATGTCTATTAAGTCCATTTGATTTATGGAGTTATTTAAGATGGTGGTTTCTTTATTGATTTTTTGTTGTGATGATCTGTCTAATGGTGACAAAGGAGTGTTGAAGTCTCCCAGTATTATGGTGTTGAGATCCAAGAGTTGTTTGATGTCATGGAGTAATTTATTCACATAGTTGGGTGCACTGTTGTTTGGAGAGTAAATATTAACCTTGGTTATTTCTTCCTGTTGAAGGGTTCCTTTTAGTACTAAATAGTGGCTTTCTTTGTCTTTTCTGATTGATTTATGTTTGAAATTCACTTTGTCCGATATAAGTATAGCGACACCGGCTTGTTTTCTTGCGCCCCATGCATGGTAGATTTTTTTCCAACCTTTTACCCTTAATCTGTGGATTTCATTGCCTGTAAGGTGAGTTTCTTGTAAGCAGCATATGGTTGGATTTTGTTTTTTGATCCAGTCTGCAAGTCTGTGTCTTTTGAGTTGTGCATTTAGACCATTCACATTCAGTGTTAAGATAGAAGTGTGTAATTGAATCGTAGACATTGTGCCCTATTTAGCTAGTTCTGTGGTTGCCTTGGTTAGTTCTTGCTGGGTGATAATTTCACTGAATTTCTTCAGTTTGTGGGTTTTTCATATCAATTGCTTGTTCTTCTGTCTGGAGTGTTTCCTTGAGAATTCTTTGTAGGGCAGGTTTTTTGTTGACAAATTCTGCCAGTTTTGTTTTATCATGGAAATTTTTTATTTCAACATCAAATTTAAAGCAGAGCTTTGCTGGGTATAGAATTCTAGTCTGCATGTTGTGGTCATTTAGACATTGAAAGATATTAATCAAAAACCTTCTTGCTTCCAGTGTTCGGGTTGAAAAGTCACAGAAAATTCTTTTTGGCTTGCCTCTGAATGTGATTTGGCATTTCTCCCTTGCTGCTTTTAATATAGTTTCCTTGATATCTCTGTTGTACATTTTGAATATGATATGTCTTGGTGAGTTTCTCTTTTGATTAGGCCTATTGGGTGTCCTGTAAATTTCCTGGATGAGCTTGTCTGATTCTCTTTTTATGTTGGAAAAGTTTTCTTTCATGATCTCTTTGAGAATATTCCTCATACCATTGATGTGTTTCTCAATTTCTTCTTGTATTCCAATTACTCTCAGATTATTCCTTCTCATTTCATCCCAGACATTCTTGAAATACTGGTCATGATCTCTTAGTTGTTTTTCTTTTTTGGTGTCCATGAGCTCTAGCTTGATCAACCTGTCTTCATTATCGGAAGTTCTTTCTTCAATAGCAGAGGTTCTATTTTCCTCTGAAGTTAGTCTATTATTGAATTCTTGCATGGTCCCTCTCATGTCTTTGACTGCAGCTTTGAGGTCTGTAACTTCCTTTTTGAGAGAATCTAATTCTTTAATGATTGAGTCTTTTAATTCTTGAGTTTTCTCGGTTATTCCCTTCATTATCTCCTCTTTTAAGTCCTTGTTCCTTTTTGTTATCAGCTCATTGATATATCGTTCTAGATTTTCATCCCAATCCCTGGCCATAGCCCCCTTACTAGGGGAGTTTTGGGATTGGTGTGAACCTCTTCGATTTTGATTTCTCATGTCTGAGGAGATTCTTCTCTCTATTTGACCAGTGAACTCTTTGTGGAAGCAATACAGGACTTGATGGTTCTTTTTACTTATCACCAGCCTTAAGGACTAAGCTGATGGATTGGGAAATCTGTCCAAATCCTTACTTGGGATGGATTTTGTCAGGAAAGGTGATTTCCAAAGAATGTCCCCTTTACTATGAACTGTTTGTTACCCTTACTGAGTTCCAATACCTTACGCATTTGTAGCAAAATATCAATATGTACAACCAAAGTTTGCAACAAACCGTAGTAAGTTAGTTATTCAGAACTTACTATAATTGATTTTTTAATTCATCCTATGCAATTAGAGTTAGTGATTTTCAATTTTTTTTGCAACACTAGTAATTAACTATCACATATGTCAGACTCCAAGAGCAAATAAGTGTTATTCAGAATAACAGTCTCAGCAATAATTGTTATGCAGCCTTAATAGTAGGGGGTTGTAGAGACTTACCTAATTGGGAGTCAGAGAGGGAGGGTAATGTGGGTAAGATTTAGAGAGGAGATTATATAGACCAATTATGGACAGTAAGAAAGTGGAGGAGGTAAAGAATTTGCTGAAGAAAGGGAAAGAAATTGCTAAAAGAAAAATATTTGAGAAGAAAAGAAAATTTAAAAATTTTTTTACTAAATTTAAAATAAAGGAAAAAAGAAAAAAGTAGAAATGAAAATACAGGTCCAAAGAAAAGCTAGGATAGCTGTGGCCTGATATAGGAAGGGTAACAGAGTTATTACTAAGATTTGGGTGCTCATTTAAAGGAAGAAGTTATCCCTGTGAATTATGCCTGTCAGGCATAACATATTTCAAGTATTAAACGGACTGATCAGAATCCTTCTTCTCAAGAATGAGGACATGGATAGACATGATGGATAAGAGGGAAAGAGAGAGATGATATATGGGGAAAAAGAAAAGGAGAAAGAAACCTAAAAAACAGGCTATCCAAAACAGGAAAAAGTACTATTATTACCCCCCCCAAGAAGAAAAAAGAAATTAAAAAAGTAATAATAATAAAATAAAATTAAAAATTAAAAAAAGGGAAGAGTGGGGAGAAAACCACCCCCTGAATTTAACAGGGCAGGAAAATAGAAAAGCTATTGTTTTTATATATCGAAGAACCTGTAAGCTCAACCAGTTATTGCATTAGTACACATCTAAAACATGCCTGCAACAACATCAGTAAACAAACAAAACCAAATAAAACAAAAAAAATTTTCTTAAGAATAAAAACTTGGAGGTATAGTCAGTACGATTGTCTCTGATTCTTTTTCGAGGAGATCTGTCTGGGTGTGAAAAGCTGGGTTTCTTTCCCTTGGGGCTTTCAGGGGATCTGAAAGACAGAGTCTAATGCTTTCACAGCTCCATCTGCTGGTCATTGACGAAATTGACTCCCGTGACTCTAGAGCTGGGGAATCCGCGTCTTGAAAGGGGGGAGTCCTTCTGTCCGTGGTGCGGGTGTTTAGTGCTGATCAATGTTCACCTTACACCTCTACCCACACCCTTACGTGAAGAGGATTGAGGGCCTAATCCAAGCCTTCTCCTCCCGGTTCAGCGCGTGGACTGTGGCGGGCTCCGGGGCAGTTTTAGGAGCCTGACTTGCAGACCTAAACGGCGGGTTGGTCCCCGGTCAGTCGGGGCGAGTGAAATCCTCCCAGGGGGTTCAAATTGGATGCTCTGCTCCCCTGCCTTGGCCACTCATGCACCTGCTTCCGGGCCTGACCAAAGCCTACTCCTTCGGATTTAGTCTCTGCTCTATTGGCGGCTCCAGGCGCAGTTTTACCAGCCTGCCTTGCAGACCTTCCGGACCTTCCGCGTGCTGGCACCAGTCAGTAGGGTGAGTGAAATCCTCCAAGGGGTTTGAAGATGGAAGCTCAGCTCCCCTGCACTTGTAGCTCCCGCACCTGCTTCCGCAGCGCGACCTGCTTCCCCGTGCTTGTCTGCAGGCAGCTTCCAGACAGAGATCTCACCGACAGGCAGAGAATAGGCACAGGAAGTGACTTTGTAAAAATGCTTTCTTTAAACCTCTGCAGGTTTCCCGCGCCGCTGTGAACACGGAGTGTCAGACTGGGCCCCCAGACCCCGGCGCAATGCCAGCAAGAAGAGCGGCCGGGAGCTGCGTCCCAGCCAGGGCGGGATAAAAACAAAATTACCCTGGCTTCTCCCTAAGTCACTGCTCCCCAAAACCACCGATCGAATTAGCACTGAGGTTTCAAGATGCCACTAACGCTATAGTTAAAGCACAGACCCTGGGGATGAGTTCGCAGGCTTCTTGAATCCTTCCCCACCCCCTGGCGGCGGCTGCTCGCCCCCTCCCAGGAGAAACACTCGTTTCTCCTCAGTCTCTGCTCCTCAAATCCACTGATAAAGTTAGGACTGGGGTTTCAATATGCTATTCCCCCAAAACACACCTCAAACATCTGGAAATGGACTGGGGCTTTTCTGACCAGTCTCCCAGCCGCTGGAGAAGCAGTCTGACTTCAAGTCACCCTCTTCCTCTCCCTCTCTTTCCCTCATTTTTGAAGATCATTTTCTAGTTTTTTGAAGTTGCTTCTTAGTCTCTTCTTTTAGTATGTGAGCCTCTGTGTAGGATTAAATTGTTTGTTCAGAGGTTTTTTTCACTGGATTTGATGTATGGGTCAGTGAAAGACAGTGGGTCCTGAGATCCCTCTCTGATTTTTAAAGTTTGGGACTTTGTTGATGGGTTGGAGGATTTTTGTTTTTTCCCTTACTTGGGCTGGGGTATGGTTTGGAAAGTTGAGTTCAACAGCAGGTTTCCCACCCTGTGAATTATTATTGACCTTTACGATTTCCAATACCTCCCTAGATAAGGACAAAAGTCAACATGATCTGCCAAAGCAATCAATAAACAGCATTGAACTTGTTATCATGTTCCTTCTGTAGCTGTGTACTGTTAGCTTTCCTCTACATGAGGATTGGTGGTATTAGCATTTATCTTCAGTTGGAGCTAACTGATGTTAATCTTACAGACACCTGACAGCAAAAGAAATGTGATAGGAAGGTAGAGAGGAACTTTCGATTATGGAGCAAAAGGAGAGTGGGAATAGAGATGCTTAGCATGATTTGATAAAAACAAAAAAGGAGAGGGAGAGACTGAGGTAATTATGCTAAGGGAGGGTGACAGAGAGAGGAATAGCATTTGGCTGTTGCCTGAAGAAAGGGAAGACATGGGGAGCAGAGCAACAAACTACTGGTGGTATATACCTCATGAAGAAAATGTGCTGGCAAGAGCTCAGTCTTCAGAGGGCATAGGGAGTACTAATATTTACATTGAAGGAAATGCTCAAAATGAGGAAGAGGTTATTGTAAAGTAATGAAAAGGTAGGAAACAAGAAGTAAAGTGAAAAAGAAATATCAAAAAAGTCCACAACAATGACAACAAATAAACAAACATACATGTACAAAAATAAAAATTAGGAAAAAGTTTAAGTATATGCATTCCGAGGGGAACAAGATCTGATGACCCCATATGCCTTTTAGGTTTATAGTCTGAATTTCTGAGGTCTGTATGAGATCTAAGAATTTAGGTCTGGAGGGCTGGTTTAGGGCCTAGTTCAATCTTAGTGGAGAATTGCTGGGCGGATACTTATCCAGTCCTCCAGGGGTGGACTTTTGTTTGGAGTTCAGCTGCAAATCTGAAATACACTCTGGGAACACCCTCTGCTGGTCACAGGCAAAATCTGACTGAATTTTCCTGGGATTTTTTTCCCCTGTGTAATGTGTCTGCAGAGACAGGCCAGAAGCTCCAGCTTGGAAAGGAAGAAGGGAAAAGGGTGCAGGTTGGAGACTTCTTCATTCTTCCTTTTCTATTCTCTCTGATTCAAATATCCTCCTGGCCACCTTAGCGCCTGGCTCCCACTCGGCTGGAGTTACTCTCCGAGTCATAGGAGGCTCTAGGAGAAGGTTATGAGGGCAGATTTGACTTCCTTGGCTCAGGAAATACATGCACAACGGTTGTTACACCTTTCCTTTGCATTCAGCTGAGATATGGGGTGATGATCTCAAGCTTTTGAGGTGAATATGGAAAATCCAGGCAGCTGGTTTCTCTTGTAATTTGTGGTTTACCGTATGGTATTCTTGCCCCTGATTTCTCAGTGTTCCATCCCATTTCTTGCGTAAAGGGGACTGTATCCACAAAAAATGGCAACTCCAACAGAGCCCCCTGAGAACCACCTGTGCTGGTGCAGACTGCCTCCCAATCTGGAAAAGATCCTAAATTGTTGTGTTTCCAAGCATTTCTCATGACCAGGGTTAAGTTCCAGCATAATTCAGGGTCTCAGACTCCTCATGGGCTTACAGGATCGTTGTGATTCATGAACGGCGCTCAGGAGATTAAAGCAAAAGCTGTATCTCTATTGCCATTTTCTGCCAAAAATCCAATTCCAAAATTTCTTAAGTCATGGTTATCTTCTAAAGTTGGTCATTCAAAACAGCCTCAGTGTGACACAGTGTTGTATGTAGGAAATGCAATAGTAGGGTAAATGGGAATCAGTCAGGATATTTGCACATTGCTACAGATCTCTGCACTCTGTCGGATCCTCACCCAGTGCTTACCAGGGAGCTATTAGCAAGAATAAAAATACATCTGGGACTCTTCTTGTAGATTTTTAATGAGCATATTCAGATTCTTTTGGACACCAAAAATTTTCTGAGAGTCATGTGGCAGCCTTACTAGTGGAAGAGAGAAAGTTTTTGTCCCACTTCTCCATTGACCTGAGTCACTGTGGTTTACCCAAATGTCACACCAATATTATGAGGCACACCACAGATATAGTCAGCTTCATCTTCAAGCTGGATGTTGGAGATGTTTAAGTAGCGATCAGATCCTGAGCTTGAGCCTGAGAAGCGTTCAGGGGTCCCTTCCCCCTTGTTTTGACTTCCATCACTGTTAACATCCATGACATACAGTGGGGGCTTCCCTGGCTGTTTCTGGTACCAGGAGACATAATAATCTTTGTAATCACTACTCAGGGTGCAGGTGAGCTTGACCGATGCTCCCAGGGAGGCAGATGCAGAGGGTGACTGAGTCAGCACAGGCTGGGAGAAAGACCCTGAAAACACAAAATTTATTATGTTCTGGAAAAAGCATCAGAAGAAAGAACATTTATGGCACAAGTTTGGAAAGCTCTATCAGTGATCTTGGGCTCAAGATGCTGAGGACCATGCTGACCTGTGCAGTAGAGGAGGGTGAAGAAGAGGAGGACTGGGGTCCAGGCCATGGTATAGACACCACAGACTTCTGCTGAATCAGACATACCCCAGGACTCTCTTATTCTCCCTCAATCCCCAGAGGACAAAAGAGGATTCACTCATGCAAATTTTTGCCCCTTACATAGGCCAACAAGTCCCTCCCTGGATGGATATCCTTTCTGGGAGGAGTGTGCTTAGAGTGTGTCTGGCTTGTAGCTAACTAGGTACTCAGAGAGGCCCTAGCTTGTGGGAGTTGTGAGCTCTGAGCAGATACCAGGGAACAGGTATGAAGGGTCTCACCTTAGCCTACAGACTGCTCAGCAGCAAGCCTACATTATCCACTGCTGCCCAGACTCAGGTCCTTCATATCTGTGACCAGGTAATAGATCTGAGAGAGGCTCCTACTTTCCACAAGTGCTTCACCACTGCCTACTCCCTGTCCAGGAGAAGAATGAGGATAGTTTCCTACCCCATCTCAGTCTTTAATTTTCTATTTGGGTCAACTCAGTGGAGACAGGAAGCAATTCAAACCATTTTACATGGCACCACGTCCACAAGACTATCTTTCTGATTCTAATTTTGTATATTATACTCCAGGTTTAACATATTTAGGTTTGAAAATGGCAAACATCTCACTCATAAGTGTTAAGCAGTTTAATTTAGTACAGTATGTGAATCATTTGATTCATTGGAAGTTCAGAAAATTCAAGAGATAGAAAAGGTGTTAATAGGGTTGAAAAGGCAAGCAATGGACTCATGGCTTTTGAATAATGGTTCAAGAAAGAAGGATGTGGCTGTGAACTTTCAAGGAAAGATGTCAAAAAGTGTCCGTTACTTTTATGATACAAAAATTTTGTTATTACTCAAAAAAGTCACAAGGGGGGAGGTGGTAGGGAAGGAGAGACATAATAGTGAAGAAATTCAGGAATCAAGGCTGAAAGAGCAATAGAGTGATAGAGAAAAAAACTAAAGGGGAGGTGAGGGGGAGGTTCAATTTGTTGTGTGTGTGTGTTTGCTTTCCTTTCTATTTCTTTTTTTTTTTTAAGAGAAGGACAGTGAGAGAGAGAGAGAGAGAGAGAGACAGACACAGAGAGAGACAGAAAATCAATTTTTATTGAGTTTTTTTTTCACTTGGCTTTCATTGCTCTAACACTTAGTTGTGTACCAGGGTGCTGGGGTTTGAGCCCATGTACTTGCACATGCCGGGCAAGTGCCATAACTGCCAAGCCACTACTCAAGCCTCTATTTCTGTTTTTTGTTTTGCTTTGTTTTGTTTTTAAGAAAAGGAGGAACTCCCAGCTTTTCACCTGTCATGTCTGATAGTTTCTCAGCATGAATAGGTGGATTCTTCTTTAATGAAAAATTTTAACTCCTTGCATGAGACTTTCTTTTTGGTTCTATCTGCTAATGAAATCTCATTTTATGTTAAACTATTGTTGTGAATTTGGTGATCTTGAAAAATGAATGTGGACTATTGGGGGAAGGAATCTTTTATAAATTCAGAATCTCTGGCCCACTGGTTCAAAATTCATACATTACATGATACCCAGGGAATCCATGTACACATCAAAATCTAAAGGTATTAGTCTAACCCAGGCAATGAGACACTGGTGTGGTTTTGCCTATGAATTGTTCCTCATGCCACAATCAATTCCATTTCCCAACAAGTTCACAAGACTATCTTTCTGATTCTCATCTTCTCTATTATACAGCAGGTTTAACATAATTAAGTTCCCATTGAAAATGGCAAACAACTCCCTCAGAAGTCACAAAATCCACAAAAATGCCCAAAAGTATTTTTAAAATTTTTTTACTTATTCATAATAGTTATATATAACATTAGGATTTATTTTGGCATAATTATAAATGCTTGGAGTACAACTTTCTCCAATTAAGTCTCCAGTGCTTAGTCTTGCCCTCCCCCTCCATCTTCCTCCTGTTCCCTTTCCTCTACTCTACTAATCTTTCTATTTATTTACATTTTAAAAAACAATAGTGTTTTGTGGATATACATAATGGGAAGATTCACTGTGGTATATTCCTATATGTACATTGGAAAGTTAGTTCAGAATCATTCCACTGATCTTCCCTGTCCATCTTCCCCCACATTTCCTTCTCCCGATCTTTCTTTTATTTTGATGGAATACCCACCATTTCTTCTCTCTCGTTCTCTCTCTCTCTCTCTCTGTGTATGTGTGTCTCTCTCTCCCTCTCCCTCTCCTCTCTAATTGTCTGCAGGCTATCTTCTGCATATCAGAGAAAATATTGGAGAAGAACTTATACTCATACATGGTTGATGTGATGGCAAATCAGAGCAACTATTCTGTAAGGTAGTATGAATTTTCCCCAGAAAGCTAGGAATGGAACCACCATATGACCCACCTATCCCACTCTTTCGTATATATCCCAAACATCTAAAATCAGCATATTGTAGGGACATAGCCACATCAATGTTTATAGGAGCTGCACAATTCACAATAACCAGACTATGGAACCAATCTAGAACCCTTCAACAAATGAAAAAATAAAGAAAATTCAGTATACACACACACACACACACACACACACACACACACACACATGCACAGGTACATACATGCATACTGTATTGTATACATGCATATACATACAATAGATTATGTATATGCATTTCAGCCATGAAAAATAATGAATGAAATTATGTAATTATGTGATAAATAGATGGAACTAAGAACCTGGAGACTACAATGCTAAGTGAAATAAGTCACACTCAGGAAGTCAAGGGTCAAAATTTTTTTTAATAATGAAATGACCTGCACATGTTCAGATTTTCATATCTTAATGCCAGTGAATAATTGGAGTTATGTGAAAGTTGTAATTTTGCCTTACACTTAAATCTTAATAATATTAAAAGAAAATTATGCATACATAGTTGCATTCATACTTTAAGTCAGAGACATTCCTTATTTTAAACTTAAATTATAATCATTGTCATAAAGTTTAGAATCTGAGCATAAATTTGATCATATTTGTGGATAAATTCTAGATCAAGATATAAGAAATGCATGCAAATACAGAAGCATAGTTATATTGACTGTTAGGTGTATTTGTTTTCTACAATGACATTAAAAATGTATCACAGAACTGGTGGTGAGTAACAATAGAAATGTATAGTCCCACACTCAGTTCTGAAATCCAGTCATCCAAAATACCAGCAGAACCATGTTTCCTGTGAAGCATCTCAAGGAATCCATCTTTCTCTCTTCCTGGATCCTGGTCTCTGGATCATGGTTGGTGTTCCTTGACCTGCAGGTGCTAAGTCCAGCCATTGCCTCCATCTTCACATGACATTCTGTGTCCCTCTGCCTTCTCATAGTCATTTTCTCATGCAGATCCAAAATGCATTGGGTCAAAAGGTCACCCTTTTCCAGTGTGGAATCATCTTACTAATGGCAACTGCAATGAGACTATTTTCAGACGGGATTTCACTCTCTGGTGCTTAGGGTAATCATGTAAACCTATGGGGGAATATTTTAGCATAATAATGAAGAAGAATAATATCTTCCAAATTTTATGATCTTTAATATATTTAAAATGTCATGCAATGTTCTAGCATTATTCTGTAATTAAACATAATAAAATTATTTTTTTACCATGTAAATGTAGGTCTCTTCCCTTTGCTTTCAGTTGCCAAAAAAAAAAAAAAATCACTGGAGATGCTTATAAATGGAGGAAATGCTTTGACCTCAGATTTCATATCGGATTCAGTTGTTACTATCCTTTTCAGAACATGAAATAATTGAATTCTGTTTATTATGGATCATCTCCTTACAAATCACAGATATCCCCCACTTTAGGACTCAAACAGGAATAAAAATTAACCAGTCCCTTTCCTTAACCTTTTCTATGATAGTCAACTTAGGCTTCCAGAGAAGTCAGTGTCTGTTCTTGGGATCCCCATACCAGATGCTATATTTGTACCCAGGCTCAGTCATACGCATGTTTAGATCTCTGTTGCCCATTTGGGTCTCGCTGTGCTGAACACCACTAGAATGTAGCCTATAGTGGTCCCGAGCCTCACTCTTAGGCTGGATATGTGAGAAAGTCTGACAACTTTGTCCCCAAGAAGGGAGAACACACCTGGAAGATGATACCAATGTCTACTGTTTGTATTATAAATCAGTGTTCTGGGTACTTGGTCTAGACTTCTGCTGGAACCAGTATGGGTGGTAATCATTTGTGACCAAAACTATGTTGGAATCATAGGTGCGAGTGACCATCCCTCCTGGATATGTGGACAATAAGGGTTCCTGTGTCTCATGGCCTGAGAACTGGACCCCTGGAGGAAAAGAGTTTTCATTGCTTACTACAATGGATGGAATCCAAAGTCTTTATAATCCTGATGACTGACTGAGGAAAAGGATAAGGAGAGTCATTCAGGCTATGGTGCACATTTTGAAAGAACCCCCTGGTCCCAGAGATGAAGCTGGATTTCTGATGAATCATAATTTCCTACTGAGCTTCCTGCATGAAAAGTGTGTGTATGTGAGGTGCAATATGTAAATATGAATCCTTTACCATCCCCTGCAGGACCTGGTCCTTAGCCCTGATAGCAGTTAGTTTTTTATGGTTGGGCTCAAGGTGGCTGTGTACTATGAATTTTCCCCATGGGAGGAAGCAGCTGCTCTAAAATTGTGCATGGACCAGTGAGCAACAGTATATGATCCATTAATTGAACCAATAGAGCTTGTTTTCTAAGAATATCCACAGTGCCCCCTGGAGGCCTCATGATCTGAAGGTGTAGGTTCTCATTCATTTATTAACTAACTGTTGAATTATCTTTATGACACTGGCACTATATTTCCAAGACTGCCTCACATTCATCCCTTGTCTTTTCTGTGCTCATTACTGTTTACATGGTTTTCTATGTTTTTGTTTAAATCCTTCCCAAGTGTCTGTAATTCAATTTCAGTGTTATGTTAATGTTATCTAAGTGGGGTTTTGTTTTATGCTTTACATACATTTATTTATTCTGTATGCATATTTCGATTTTATACAATAATTGGATTAGTTGTGACAGTCATCACATATGTAAAACACAATTTGGTCTATTTCTTTTTCCATTACTCAACATTTTCCACCCTTCCTCCCTTCCCTGAACCCATTCCTCTACTTTACTGGTCTCACTTCTATTTATTTTAATTGGTGTATTCAAATTATACCTAAAGGTGAAATTCATTGTGACATATTCACACATGCACCTAGCACGATCTTGTCAATTTCATTTTCCAGTACCTCCTCATTCCCTCCTCTCCTAGCTCCCTTGGATCCTTTTCCTCTCTATTTTTCTCCCTTCAGGGATAAAGTGTTTTCTCTCATTTGGGGAAGCTAGCAAGAAAAAAACAATAAAATCCAGGACCTCCTGAAAATATTTGAGGGTTTCAGTGAATAACTAGCAATAAAGTTATTTATTTTGAGCCTCACATTGGATGCAGAGCTGACTTAAGTAACAATTATTTCTATAATTTAATCTAGATAGTTAGAAAGAAAAATGACATGGAAAATAGTCAAAGATGGAAGTTAAACTTTCTTTTCTTCTTTTATTTTTTTTAAATTTAATTTTTCCTTTACCAGTGCTGTGAAGATTAAAGTCAGTCATGCAGAAAGTCAACCAGGTCTACATGACCTCTCCCATCAAAACACACCAAGCTTGAGTGAGATTTCTTGTTTGGCAATGCTGCATACATGGTGTCCAACATTGTAGCCAGGAGAGTTATCAATGTTCCTGACTCCACCAGGAGAGGACAACTGGCCTCTTAGAATGAGTTTGGGTTTACTCCATCCCCTTAAATTTCTGAAGACTTGTTTTGCGTCCTAACATACAATCAGCCCTGTCAATGAATCCATGTTTAACTGAGAAGAATGTGCCTCAGCTCCAGTGGCTGATCTCAGTGACAGTATGAGAAGAGACTAATACCAATTAGGACACTGTTTCCCAATCTATTGATCAGAGTGAGCAGTTTCCCAGTTGTCTGACTTCTATCTGCCCTTCCCAAAAGCAATCTTGCCGAACCATCTTGCTGTGAAGCAAGTGGGACTTACATTGAATCATCTAGCTACTGAAGACACATTATGACATTATCTTCTAGCTTTGAATATGCATAGACCTAGCAATTTTACTTTGTATCATACCAAACAGTCTATGATTCTGGGTGACAAAAAAGCAAATGGTGTGAATAATGAAGTTAAATAAAATACTTGCAAAATGAATTTTAAGGATCTTAAAGAGTTTATATTGTTCTCTTTTCCTGTAAGAACCATGCTAAGATAACGAGCCCAATAAAAAAGTCTCAAATTTATAAATGTAGAGGACATGACTTCTCATTTGGCCTTATTCAATCCTTGGGTTTATTTTCACATTCTGTTACAGTGAAGATGGTTTTCATATTAATATGCTCCCTCCTCAAGCAATAATTTAGGTCTAGTTACAGAACAAACAGACACTCAGAATAACAAAATGATGTCGGCTATGGAGAGATGTGTGATGGTAGAAGTTGTTATAGTACAGAAACATGAACGAATCATTCCTCGTGGAGCTACACAGATTTGATAGAGGACCTGCTTCCTTACAGATGAGTATGAAGATCCCAGGGATAAAGTGAGGAAGAAAAGAAGATGGTCCTCAGGGAAGATAAAGAACAAGGACTATAAAGGAATTACCTGTTATAACAGCTGCAGAGTTGACCCCACAGGAGATGCTACCCATAGACCTGAGGGGCTAGTGTCCTCCTGGCCCCTGACTCTTGCTGTGTAGGACTTTGTCTTGAGGTAGAAATCTTATGGCTAAAGTAGAATCTGAAAAGACAAGAAGATCACAGGGGTGTGTGAAGAAGTTCAAGGCAGTATAATAACCAGGGACAATTAAGAAGGGTTGGAGGGAGGGGCTTCATCAGTTTAATGACCACCTCTGTGAGGACTTGGAAAGGGGGAATAAAATATGATTCTAATGTCTCAGGTTGGGTGACTGAGAAGAAGCCAGGGCTCTATGGACTTAAAAGGGAACGCAGGAACTAGTCCACTGCCTCCCCTTTCTTCTTCCCAGTTCCTGAGGTCTGTCAATGCCATTCAAGTCCAGTAGGGGTCCTGAGATCTAGTAACAGAAATTGCATAGGGGTCTTGAAGGACACAGAAGGAATATGAGTTCTTGAGAAGAACATATAGATCAGGAATTATTACTCAGGGGAAAATGAAACTGGAAGGTAAGTCAGTGTTTCCTAGATTAGGAACAGCCTGATCCCTTTCTCTCTCTCTCTCTCTCTCTCTCTCTCTCTCTCTCTCTCTCTCCTCTCTCACTGTTTTCCTTCCTGTACCTGTGATAATTAGGCAATGTTTGTCCCTAGTAGCTTGCTTTATTTATTTATTTAGAATTTATTTTTTCCTACTTTTTTATTGGTGCATTACAGTTGTACATACTGATGGGATTTATTGTTACATATTCAAACATGCACACAATACACAATATAATAATGTAATTTGACTGATATAATTCTCCAGCACTTTCCCCTTCCCTCCACACCTCCTACCCTTTGGTCCCTTTTCTCTACTGATCTCCCTTTGATTTTCATGAGATCTGTCTCCAATTTTCTCATTTTCTTTTCCTGTTTGGTCTCTAGCTTCTACATGTGAGAGTAAACTTCTGATCTTAATCTACTCAGTTTGACTTATTTGGTTTAATATAATGGTCTCTAGTTCCATCCATTTTCCTGCAAATGCTACAATTTCATTTTTCTTTATGGCTGAATAAAACTCCAGTGTGTGTGTGTGTGTGTGTGTGTGTGTGTGTGTGTGTGTGTCTCACATTTTCTTTATCCATTCATCCATTGATGGACACCAAAGCTGATTCCATATTTTGGGTGTTATGCAATGTGCTGCTATAAACAAGGGTATGCATGGACACTATAGTATGATGACTTTAATTCTTCAGTATAATTTTTATGAGAATTTATCTCTCCATTTTCACCGATGGTTCTCTCAGTTGTAATGACTGTTAATTCCCTGTATATTCTTTCCGCAGGCCAAGCTCCACTTGTCCTTCAATTTAAAAACAAACAAACAAGAGTGTCTTCTGTACTTAACTGCAGAGTAGGGAGTTACATTTTCCTCATCTGCATGATTGATCTCAAATTCACCAATAGATACATTGGATCTTGTACTGAATATCATATCCTTTTTTATAATTTTATGTCCAAACATGGATTAAGAACACATGAAAACTCTTACAAGTAAGCAACATGAAACAATTAGTATTTCTGAGTTACTGAAGTTCAGGAAAGAAGATAACAAGTGGAAAATAAACAAAAGAAAAGATACACAAGTCACCTGCCATTATAGCATGCATATTAAAGCAGCAAAGAAATTATCCACTGGAATGATTGTGATAGACCATTAATAATACTGACATGAAAAATAAACAAATCCTGAAGCTGTGGTTCATTTTGAGTCTAGGTAGCTGAAGGTGACATGGAAATAAAATGATTGAAAATATGTTCTCAGCTAGCATGTGCTCGACTACCCACCAAAGCCAAGCTGTGGGTTACTGCAATGTTATGTTCATACACTGTTCATTGAGGACATTAGCTTATGATTTTAACCATTTTCCTTATTGAATTAAACAAATGCAGATTTTAAGATCATTTAGCTGGAGGACTTCTAAAAGCAGAGTATTGTTTCAAGCAGATTTAATATTGTTCTATAAGTAAAATAAACCTATTTTATACTTTTCATGTTGTAAGGCTTTGGAATATTTAAATACGTTAACATTAGGGTTTGAAAAATATTACATTAAGAACACACTGTTGGTGGAGCTGCAGACTGGTACAGTCCCTCTGGAAAGAAGTATGGAGAATCCTCAAAAAACTAGGGATGAGCCCACCATACGACCCTGCTATTCCACTCCTGGGAATCTTTCCAGGGGATTTAGAATCAGCAATATAGTGACACAGCAATATCTATGTTCATAGCAGCTCAATTTACTATTGCTAGACTATGGAAACAACCCAGATGTCCCTCACTGGATGAGTGGATCCAAAAACTGTGGTACATTTATACCATGGAATTTTACACAGCAATTAGAAACAATGATATTGCAGCCTTTGAAGGTAAATGGATGGCTATGGAAGAAATTATGCTGAGTAAAATCAGCTTAACCCAGAGAACTAATGGTCAATTTTCTCCACTCATCTGTGGAGGTTGGGACTAGACCCTGCCCAGTGAGAAAGTTGGTCTAATATCATGTGTTAAATCCAGATAAGATGTAATGCTATACAACATAATCCTTTTTTAGAGATATTGTGGGAAGGGGAAGGGAGGGATAAGGGTGGGTAATTGGGGGGGCACTCCTGGGGGTAAATCTAATCTCCAGAATCTATATACATTTTATATTATTTTGTTAAAAACTTGTATGATTGTTCAAAAATAAAAAAATTAAAAAATGTTATCGATGAATGCATGAATTAACAAAAAAATAAAATGTGTTTACTAGAAAATTAAGAAAAAAGAAGCAAGAAGCTTGTGTTAAGCTTCTTATTTTTTACTTTATTCTGCTTCTCTTTGGAGCCAAACACCTGAATTCTTTTATTCACATAGAATGCTACATGACTATATAATTAAAGAGAAAAAAACAAACAAAAAGACAAAATGAAACAAGCCCCTGGATGTCATTCTGCAGTGACATCATGACTGCTTACATGTTTACCTCAATGGTGCTTTTTTAATTTTAAAGACAATACTTTCACAGAATTCATTATGTAATTTGCAAGAAAAATCACTGAGTCCTGGTGATTATCTCTGCTGAAACATCTCTATATGTGATAGATAGTATATATATATATATATATATATATATATATATATATATATATATACCTTATGATGTAAATACATTTTCCAATATAGAGAGATAATGATTATGGGTTATCATCTGGATAGATTTCTTATTTTGTGACACAGCTCCTTTTCTAGTAGAAATTGGTGAGAAGCATAAATATTTGTTAGTGTTGATATAAATTTTTGCTTTTTCATTTTTACTTTTTAGAATTTCTATGGGAGTTGATGGAAGACAATTATAGTGTGGTACCATTGTAAATCCGATTCCCCTGCCTTGTATTATTTTATAATCAGCAAGGTTCTTTGTTCACCCCAGTAAAAGTGACTTAAACTCAGACTCTCAGGAGCTAAAAGTTTTTGTTCCACTTTCTCATTTCTCTATGCCACTGTGGTAAGCATTGCTTTGATACACCTGAAAGTAATAATTGGCCTCATCCTCAGGCTGGAGTCCAGAAATGTGCAAATATGCAGTGTTGGTTGAAGTGTCTTTGGATCCAGAGAATCGATTGGGGACCCCAGGCCCCAGTTGCTTGCTTGAGTCTGAGTAATAGTACAGATACAGCTGGGGAGGGCTCCCTGGCTTTTGTTGGTACCATTACATGCTTTTACTACCAACACTGAGGTCACTGCTCAGGGTACAGGTGAGTCTTGCTGTTGATCCCAGGGATGTTGAGAAGTATGGTGGCTGAGTCAGCACAGGCTTGGAGAAGAAACCTGCAAACACAGACACATTACAGCAAAGGGCAAAGACAGGGGCAATGGCTTGAGGATCTGAGTCAGAAGGTAATGATTTAGGTTGGAGATCTGCCCCAGGTCTCAGGGGACAGTCCTTACCTGTGCATTGGGAGAGGAGCAGGAGGACGAGGAGTTGAGACCATCGTGGACACAGGCCTTTCTTCAGCCTCTCTCCTGTGGTGGGGTTGCCCAGGTCTCTCTTATACCCACCCCACTGGTCACAGAGGAGGGGCAGCTCATGCAAATATGTCTCCATCCCCTGCTTCTCTCTCATGTGCACTCACAGTGTCTGAGTCCCTGTCCCAGGATGCTGGCATGGTGCACTAATTTGCCTAAGAGGTGGGGCATAAGAGGAAATCAGCTGTTGGGACCACACCCAGGTCTATGGTACTTTGCCAGCTGGAAGACACATGTGCCAAGTCACACAGGACGGGAGACATATGCCAAGTAGCAGAGGAACCAAAGGGCCCAACTCTGGGACCTCAGGTTATTTGAGGGCTACCCAGCTGTGTGTTCTCTCCTTTGGAACCCCAAGAGATGGTCTCACCATGCCCCCTGCTAGCCTTGGAGCAAACTTCTCCTTTCACAAAGAACCAAATAAACCTCCACCTTGTTTTTTGGACTCCTGTGTGTGTATCACTTGAATGGAATCCCTAGCAGGGACAGGGTAGGTGTGGTTCTGAGGTAGATGTCACTGATGCCTTTCTCTCTGGGCACTGGTCTAATAGGGTGGCAAACAAGGAAATGTGACTCAGAAGATCCTTCATATCACCCTGAATTTGAGTACAGAGTTCATGGAGCAGAAGCAGAACAGATGTGTTTATGTGGAGGTCTCTGAGGTGGGGTCATTTGCTCTGATTTCTGAGTGGGAATAGAGTTCACTGAGGACAAAACAGATGTTCATGGGGAAAACAATAATGTATCAGGGGTGTGAATCCTTTCTAGAGAAGATATGGTAACACAGATGTGAGGACTGGGAGTGCAGAGTCTAGGTGTCCAGCAGAGACGATGTTTGGGTCCTTCATGTGACATCTTCTTTGACCTGAGTATGTTTAACCAGAACTGTGACCATTATGTCTCATTTTAGAGTGTTCACTCTGTGTGAGGGAGGATTCTAGAACTGAACAGGGGTAGAAATAACCAACAGGGAGCATATTTCTGGGTGATTGATAGGAGATGACAGCAGATGAAATAAAATGTCACATTCCTCTCAGGAGAGACACCTGAGTCCACTGAATCTCAAGTAAGAGAGGAATAGATGGACCAAAGTGCAAGGTAGGTGGAAGCAACAACTTTGCTGAGACTGACAAAGGCAAGGCCTAGTGGAAAAGCAGGTCTGAGGGTCTGCTAGGGAATGGGTTGTGTATTTGTCATTTTGTGGTCATAGTATGAAAAGGTGGAAATAATTTAGTAGATTCAGAGACAATCAGGTCTGCATGGTTTCTTTTTTCTCCCCTATATGAACAATGTAGAAGTTCTTTCACTTGTGCATTTTCTTCCCTGTTTTGAATTTTTTATTAGTCACATTCATCTTTAAGATAGAATTAGAGATGTCTCACATGCATGAGGCACTAGAGAAATGTATGGAATTCAAGGATTATCTCAAGTTATGGAAGCAGCAAGAATTGAGCACAGGAGGGGTCAGAGTGCCTTACAAGGATACACCAAGCCTGAGGATCTCATCTCCATGCAGGGCAGTGAAAACAAAGTGTCTCATTGATGGTAGGGCCTGTAGATAGCAAGGACCCTGAAGCCCTGAAAACCCTCAGTTTTTAATTATTTGGGGTCCAGGTGGAGCAGCAGGCAAAGGGGTCAGGGACCAACCCATATCCTAAGGGTGAATACATCACCAAATGCCATGGGTAGTAACCAGAGAACCCTGTAGGGGCACCATAGTTGATTGATAGCCCCTTCCTGAAATGGCCACAGAAAATGCTGAGTTCTCAGGTGACTAATGCTGAGTCCTTCTATAGGAGCTAGCACCCAGGATCCAAGAGCTGCTTAGCCTGCAGAGAACCTCTCATACCTGCCTGCGTTCAGAGGCTCTTCCAATCTTCTTCCTGCTGCTCCTGTCTCAGTGGGCGTAACTGTGGTCTGAAGACACCTATCCTCCTCCAGGTCTTTTCCAGTTTGTCTTCACCAACATTCCCCTCCTCCCACTGCACCTTCTTATCTGACACCGTGTTTCTGCTTCTAAAGGCTACAAAACAAAACAAAATATAAACTAGTTTTGAGAGAAAATATTTTAAGGGAAAACATGTTTATTGTTTGGTAGATCAACATAAATATTTAATAACTTACAAAATGTTCTTCTAAAAATTTAATAACAATAAATCCACACAAAGGAGTTCATATTTATAAAAATATCCTTTGCAGAGAGTACACACCATATGTACCACACACATGCATGTAGAATGAGAAAGACAATAAGGGTGATCAACTAGTTTTATGGATTATAGGTATTCCCACATTTCTTTGTAGGTACCTCCTTCTGTATTAGTAAATTCAGAGCAATTAAATAGATCTTGAAAGCTGGTATTGAACAGGCCACTTCTCAAGGAGGAACATAAATAAAATGTACTATTTTATATTACCATATGCTCAATTGATCCATTTGGGCAACCGTAGGTCCTAACCATGAATCAGCATCTTCTGGGCACACTCTCTCCCTGTAGCCTGTGTCTCCCAGAACGCTTTGTGTACTCCACTGAGTATTAGCACTTCATGAGGAGGCCACAGTTTCCACCTGATATCTTCTCTCTGCAAAGAATGAAGGTATGAAAGTGTTCCAGATGCTATGCTTCAGAAACTGGCAGAGAGCTCCATTAAATTATCATTGTTGGACTAACAAAAGAGCAAAATGAATCACCTTGCATTTTTGCATTGATGTGTCATTATATTCAACTTAAACTCCTGAGGGAATTTTTGTATTGGTTGCTTTAGTTATTTAAATCATAAAAAGATAAATTTAGATTTCAAAAGATGAATAAAAGCAATATAACATATCAATAATATGTGCATGCCAATAATGCCCTATATTTTTTCCTTTTCATTGTGAATTACATCAACATCACAATTTGTAATATCAATTTCAACAAATAAAGCAGAAAACTAAATCACACTTATTTTTCACACATTGTTTCTCCTTCAATTGCTGAACCAGTGCTGAATGCAATAGGACCCCCCCATGTCAATATGTTATCTCCAGCTCTAATTACCTTTATCTCTCCCCAAAATAAAGGAGACTGAGATAAGCCTCAAGCCAATATAGTACTTCATTGACTGTTCCAACCATGAGTTTATCTCTTATTTTATGTGTTCCCTTGATGATGGTTGAAGATAGGCAGGAACTGACTGGGACACCCTATGGTCTTCCATTTTCTCACACCTATCTGGCCAAGTGGCTGTGGAGTTACAGGTTGGTGCATCCTGGTTTACCATGCATCAGCCTGTGCCCACCACTCAGGCTCTAGTCTTTGTGGCCACTCTGCCTCCATTTCTTATTGGGAATTAGTGGGCCAACTGGGTCAGGGAGTCATGATAACTTTGACAACTGCTTAGATTCAGTGGGTGTGGTGCAGAGTTCTAAATTTGAAGTTCTAGAAATTGGAGTTTAGTCTTGGCTGACATTTGGAACTCTGCTGATGGGTATTTGAGATTTGATCCACAAATCCCTATTTCTATGGAGATGCCAATCTCTACTGAAAATCTTGGTCTCAGGGACCTCATAAAATTTCCCCTTTTAGGGTGAAGAGACTACACCTTGACAGGCTTCATGTATTCCATCTCCATGGTGGTGAATTACCCAATATCAGACCTGGAATAGAGATGTGCCTGTCTGATAGGTTATTGGCATCTTCCCAGATACTTGTATGAGACCTCAGCAATGAAGGAAGCTCACACGCTTGGGTATTCCCATTCTGCATTGCCTTAAGGACGTTCCACTTTACATTTGCTCTATTCATGGTGGTCCTAATATACTCTGGGCCGCTGCTGGGTCAGGCTTGCAACTTCCCTTATGAGTTCCTTGCAGCCTCTGCTTACTAAGGTGAAATCATTATTATTTTTTTACCACTGCAACACAGTGATTCCAATTGGACTTTCTGCTTCTTGGCTGCTTGATTATAATCTCTCTTTATTCAACAACTTTTCCCCACTGCATGTGGAGTAGTAAAGGTCAGCCTCCCTCTCTATTCCCCAGGAATCCCTCAAGACACAATTTTTCAGCATGCTTCCTCTTGCTTTTTGCCTGAGCTCCCACTCCCCTCTGCAGCAATTTGACACCACTGAGCCATTTCTCTTACCTATTCAACTATTCTTTCTTATATTATGTTCAATATTTCTGACTTTATTTCTCTGTGATTATTTTGCTGTCCGATATTGAATTTCAGTAAATACCCTTAGTCATCTACTCTCTGAAGAAATCTTGGACTATGATCAATGTGAGCCTCCCACAGAAGATTTTACAATCATCATATCATTTCACTCATATGTAGTTTAACACATTACATTTGTTTTGTAATCTTTGTTGATTAAATATATTCTTCAATTGTGTGTGTATGTATTGTGTGTGTGTTTGTGTGTGTGTGTTAAAGAAAGAGAGAGAGGGACAGTGAGAGAGAGAGAGAGAGAGAGCCAGACAGAATCAATTTTTATTTAGTTTTTCATGTGGCTTTCATTGCTCTGAACACTTCAATATGTATGTTGTATTGTAGTTTGTTTTTTGTTTTTTTTTAATTAATTTTTTT
>PVKS010030139.1:0-24686 GCA_004027875.1 Aplodontia rufa | reverse complement strand
CTCCTCCCCCTCTTCCTTCTCCCTCTCTCACTCCCTCTCCCTCTCCTTCTTCTTCTCCTCCTCCTTCTTCCCCTCCTCCTTCTTCTCCCTCTCCCCCTTGTCCTCTTCTTCCTCCTCCTTCTCCCACTTCTCCCTCTCCCTCCTCTCCCTCTCCCTCTTTCTCTCCTTCTCCCTCTCCCTCTCCTCCTCCTCCTTCTTCTTCTCCTCCCTTTCCTCGTCCTCTTCCTCCTCTTTCTCTCTCTCCTCCCTCTCTCTCTCCCTCTTCTTTTCCTTCTCCTTCTCCTTCTTTTCTGGAAATGTTTCCAAAGTCACCAAGCTTTGAAATATTAAAGGGCAGTAAAGTAAATGAACGAGAATATGGAAAGTTGGTTTGCTTACAGGAAAACTATGTTTTTTAAATTTCAAATTTATATAAAGGAAGTTCTCCAAGTACAATGGAAAGCTTATTTGTTTGTTTTAGTAAATAGGCATTAAAAAAGAGAGAGAGAGCATGAGAAATGTGGACCTCACTCTTTGATGCTAAGAAGGAGGTTTGTGATTTGTTTTTTCATAACTGAGGCCTAAGAAAAATACAGTGGTGTAATAGATCACTGATAGAACAGTCTGATAGATTTATAAAATGTTTTGTGAGTGTATTCCACTTAGACCAGCAGGAATACCTGCTTCTATTATTCCATCACTGATAAAATGTTAAATAGCTTGTGTAAGTTATGAAGCTAACATAAAGCCACATAGTTTACATGTGGGGTTGATTATTTGAATGGAATTATATGGGGTTTGCATTCAATTTCTTCATTAAATGACTCGGTAAAATTATGGGGTCATAAATGGACAGTGGCACCATTTTAATCTCTGTACATTTTATCTCCTCCACCCACTCTCCGCTTCTCTTGATTGCACGTCACCTCCTCCAGTATAAACTGGGAGATGTACCTTCAGGGATTAACTGCTATTGTGGTCCACGGGCAATGGTGGAGGTCATCAATATGGTCAGTCTGATGTCATTTCTTCTTTTCTTTTCTTTTCTCACTAGAGCAATTTGATTTCTCTTATCATCACCAAGAACTATAACTTAACATGTGACAGCTCTATATCCTCCCACTAACCTATTTAATTAAACAGTAACACCAATATTTGTGAAGAAAAAGCACAACCTTTTCAAATGTCATAAACATAATGCTGTAAAACAGCCGAAATCATGATGAACAATGTCCCTTTACTGACCTGGGGAGTAGAGGCTCCGGGACCAAGGGGAATGGTAAGATAGGATGTACTTCCTTATTTGCAGAACACTTCTAGCCTAGCTGAAAGGACTGCTTCATATTCTTCCATAGGCTGAAGGACTGAAACCAAATCCTTCATAGGGATCTGAAAATCTTTTTTTTTTTTTTTTTTTAAGAGAGAAGGACAGGGAGAGAGGGAGAGACAGAATCAATTTTTATTGAGTTTTGCACATGGCTTTCGTTGCTCTGACACTTAGTTGTGTACATGGGTGCTGGGGGGTTGAACCGTGTACTTACGCATGCCAGGCAAGCGCCATAACCACAGAGCCACCACTCCAGACCATGAAAATCTTTTTAATATACCATGTGTGGTAGGAACTCTGATTTTATCAAGAGGTTAAGAGGAGAAAACATTTTAATGTTAAGGCATTAACTTTTGGTAGCTACCATGTAATCTAGGACATTGAATAATCTAGGATTTGATAGAGGTGGTATCTAACATTCCCAGACTGAAATTACCCTGGCTAAGTCAGAATTCTACAATGGGTGCCACTTTTCCCCCCTTTCTCAATAGATCTTATTGCTAATTATCTGTTATAATATCAGATATTATTTCATATATGATATATAACACATGTTTTGTATATATAATATAAATAAATGTATTCTTAACAACTACCAATAAATCAGTTCATAAGGATTTTACTCTTTTGGTCACCAGTGTTTAATCAATTAGAGGCCACAAAGTCTAAATATTATAGTAGCAGAAAAGGGTGTGATCCCATTTCTGCTCATTATAAAAGGTCATTCTGACACCCCTATAACAAAAGATAGGTTAACAAGAGAAAAACAAAACACATTTTTTATCATAGTTTTACATGACCTGAGAACCTTCAGATTGAAGACCCAAAGACCCAAGGTGAACTGTTGATTTTTATGCTTAAGTTCAGTGAAGCATGAATGGCCATATTAAAATATGATTGGATAAAAAGGATATGATCTCATGCTAATAAACTGAGGTGGATAACCCAACAAGAGCTGTCTGTTCAGATTTTCCTTGGCCTCTTGGTTTTATGGCCCTTTTTCCTCTAGGTATGAGACAGGACCCCTCTGGAATGAAGGTCTTAATTTCTTTATGGCCAGCTGTCATACAGAATGGCAGGGTAAGGTTAGAGTGGTATTTTTAGGTTTGAGGAACAGGGGTTCTAGATCCTATGACCTACCTTGGGGCAAGGGAATTCGGGTTTATATGGTTTTCCTTAGTGGAAGAGGAGGACTGAGAGTCAGGTGTTCCTTAATTGGAGGAGTAGGAGTGAGAGTCAGGAGGACATGAGAAGGCCAGAGAGAAACTATTCTTCTGAGGGCTTCACTTTGGAGAACCTTTCTTTGAGTCTCAACAATATTTGCATTTTAGAAAGATTGTATAATGGAGACTTTATGAAAATGATACAGGAATTTAAAGAGCATGACAGACTGTGCCCTCTGGAATGAGAATCGTATGTAATCCACTCTGTGTCCACTGACATCAGACATGGAGGGTACTTAACAGATACTGATGTCCTCTTCGAGAGACTGGTAACCTGGATGAGTTTCCTGTTCTGGTTTTCTGTCTGTCCCAGTCTCCCCTGTCTGTGTTGTAATGTCTGTATCTATCCTGAGGCCCTGTTCACTACGCCCAGAGAATGCTTACTCTCTGCTTTCGCGCTGACTCCAGCCCTTGGTCTTGGCCAGTTGGTGTCCACGGAAAGCCGCGCTCTGCAGTGCCCGCTGCCTGCTGTACATCTGCTGGGAATGGCCAGGAATGGCTGCATGTGGCTGCAGCTCCCTGTCTCAGCTAGCTGGTGATCTGGACTTGTGTTCTTTGTCAGCTGTGTCCTTTCTGCACTGTCACATTCAGCAACCCCATGGCATGGGGAGGAATTTTAAATCCTTTTAGGCAGGAAGAGGCCACCTGAACAGAATAAGAGCTGAAATTGGATCTTCCACGGGGCAGAGCAATGCTGGGATTTGTGAAGGACATTTACCTTCTTCCGCTCACCTCGGGAGTAATTCACAAGTGGGTAATTCAGAAGCATTTGATCCTTCTATATATTGACTAATATAAATATAAACAGATGAATATGAATGAAACTGTGAAGCTGACAACTTCTTTTTATACCCATGATTTTGACCAGATCTGCTGTGAGATACTCCTTACCAGTAATTTGATTTCTAAATAGGCCCTAATTATTTTGCTTTGTCTTAGGAAAAACTTTTAAAGATTATCTAGTAAAGCCCATCTTAAAAATCTCACAGCATTTATAGTAATATGGTAAAGATTCATCACAGAGTCCCTTTTCCATAAAAACAAGTTATTTAGATTAATGTGTTAAAAAAAAACCATCCCAGCACTCTATTTAGCCATCTTCTGTTGGATAACATTTAACTCAGACTATTAGTAAAAGTATCTTACACTCACATTATTTTTTCAAACAGCTGTGTGTTAATTCAATGTGTTAATTTTGAATCAGTTAAGAACCTCCTTTTATTGTTATTTTTATATTTTCCTACCCCCTAAGAGAGTGGAAAAGGGGAAGAAAGAATAAGAGATCTGATCATCTGTGTTGCAGTAAACTTTTCAACCAGGAAATAAAAGCAAGGAAAGGGGAAGAGCATCTTTCAAAGAAAACTATCTCAAACTAAAACATGAAATAAAGTAAAATACATCTAGGATTAGGCTTCTTTCCTTGGAATATAATCACTGTAGCAGAATCCGTTGCTTATGAGTTTATGGTCAACCTGACACTTGTTGTCTGAAAATAGTTAGTCCTTCCCAGCCCACCTCGCCCCTAAGAAAAGTTATCAACAGATATGAGCCTGTGTGGTAAAAGAGAGTGGGGTGTAGTAAAGGCAATGAGGAGAGAGGGAGAGTCAAGTAAGAAGCAGAGAGAAGAAAGATTATCAAGAGCAAAAAAGGAAGAATTCTCCTGCTCAGCAAGCAGCCCTTGAAAGTCAGGAATCTATTAGCTGTGTAGGGTCCTACCATCAGTGTCTATGGCTCTAATAGAATCTGGCATGTGATTTATGTCTTTCATTGACATCTAACAGAAGAACCCTGACAAGGGACAATGAGTAATCCTGAGCCAACTGGTCCCCTCTAGTTCTTCATTCATGCTTCACCTTTTCTAAAGAGCATCCATCAAAGTGTGCCTCTTCCTTTCATCAGATTTCTTTATTAACAAAATAATTTTACTCGAAATGGCATTTTTTAAAATAGAATACTATTCGCTCACAAAAAAGATGGAATCCTTTCATTTGCCACCGTGTGGATGAGCCTGGAGGACATGATGTTAAGTGAAATAAGCCAGGTACCAAAACACCCATACCACATGATCTCACTCTTAAGTAAAATCTTTAAAAAATTTGAACTTATAGAACATAAAAGTAGAATAGTGATTATCAGAAGATTGGGAGAATAGAAGGGAGGGTGGGATGGGGAGATGTTGGTCAGTGGGTATAGTCTTATAGTTAGATAGCAGCAAGAAGTTTTTCTCTGCTATTGCACCATAGGGTGACTATAATTGATAATAATTCATTGTGCATTTCAAAATAGCTGGAAGAGGGGATTTTGAATATTCTCACCACAAAGAAATAATAAATGTTTAAGGTGATATGCTAATTATCTTGGTTTAATCATTATACAATGTGTACATGTATCAAAACATCACATTGTCCCCATCAATATATGCAATTATTATGTCAATCAAAAATAAAAATAAAACAAAAAATTATTTCAAATCAACACCACAGCATGAAGCTCACAGAATGCTTTCTCTGATAGTTTTTGCTCTATGCTAACATGTGGGGTGGGGAAAATAAAGAGGTCAGGTACACTGCTATTAACCAATTACTGCATTTTTCTAACCCAGAATCAAAATTTATGAATACCTTTGGAGAATGTGCTTGGAGGGGCAGACCTTTCTAATGACTTGTTAGCTTAACAATAAACCATTGAAGCTACTAATTTGCCTATAAACACATGATCCCACTGGAATTGCCCTACACAGTACAGTTCAAAGGGCCTAATAATTGCCCTGTGCTTTTCTATGGAACTGTTTCAACCCCTGCTGAGACTCAGAAGATTAAGAATATAAAGGGAGGTAAAGCTTCACTCCCTGTAAACTTGGCTCAAGACCTGCAAATTGTCTGTGGTCCCTAATTGAACTCTTTATTTCTTCTCCCTGTAGCTCTTCAGCTGATGGTGCATTCACATGGTTTTATTTTCTCCCTGCCACTAGATGATCTGTGTCCCAGCCTAAAAGCAATGACATCCTTCGTAGCTCTCCACAGAACTTAGAAGACTGTGTCAAAAGCTCGGAGATCGCTGTTCTTAACAGTAGAACATCATACAAGCTATCTTTTCCAGTCCCGTTAGACCTAGGTACTTTCTGGCCTCTCAGGGTTTTGGTACTGCTTAGCGGGCAGAGTGGGGGGGCAGTGGCATTGCTCCTGAACTAGTATGTCCTTTTCTTCCCTCTGCTGTAGTTTTAGGTAAATTTCTTCCAATTCTTAGTATTCTATTGATTCATTTGATCTGGCATTGTAAAATAAAAAACACCGAAATATCCTCAGTGGCCCTTGATTTAAAATAATAGAAATGAAGGCTGACTGGTTTCCAGTCTGTCATTCTCTTGTGTAAGGACAGACTGATCAGTTACTCCTGTGCTCCCTTCTTTAAATCTCAGTGTCTTTATTTTTCTCTGCTTTCCATCTTCCCCACATTTCTTTGTTTCCCTTCTCTTCCAACTTCTGTTTGAAATGGGTATGAGTACTAAACACAGATGTCCCTGGAGGACGTGGCCTTTCCTGCCCATCTGACGTGAGAGGGATGCTAATCTAGCCCTATGAAACCTGTGCACTTTCTTTTTATCTGACTAAGACGCACTTAAGAAACAGGTACAGTATTGCTACATCAATAGGATGCTCATGGCCTCTAGCGATTCTCTCCTGTGGGTGGCTGAAGTGAAAAAGAAAAACAAAACTTCAACATTACAAAAGTTCTGACTCAGCAAAATAAATAAATTTTGAAACATTGCTTCCTTAGTTTAGGTCAAGTGTGTAAGCAGACAGAAAATATGAAATTCCAATGTGACAGTTATTGGAATATGACACCCTATGTTATTTTTCTTTGTTAATCACCGTTAGAAGCATGATTCTTAACACAGTTTGAAAGAAAAATTTGAATTGAGCATGTAAATATACATGTTTTCTGTCAAGCAAGGAGCTGTAGAGAGGATTGTTCTTTCCCGTATTTCACTTATGGCTCATCAGTACTACGTTGTCCTTATTTGTAAAAATCTAATTATGAAAACTTCACTGGGTTATTGAGAGTTCACTCTCCAGGTCTTCCCAGCTATACATTTAACCTTTCCCTGCTGGATTTGGGTCCCTTCCAGGCAGCCAACCCTTGTTAAGACGTGGTGGAAAAGCATCCTCAGGTAGGTCACATGTTTCATCGCTGGACAAATGCTTACATATTGTTCCCAGGTCAACCTTGTCCTGACACATGCTTGCGCTCTCTGTCTCATGCCATGCACATGGAAGAGGGGGGAAGTAACTCTGCCGTTTTTTATCTGTTCTTTCTGGGAAACAGCCAAACACCCTTTCAGAATCAAATGCCTGTATATCCACAGGCCATTGGCCACCATCCAGACATTTATTGGTCATTGAACACCTTGCATGAGGTAATTTTCAGTTATCTTATTAAACTTCAATGGGGGCTGGTCATGTTTCCTTTGATTATAAATGTAACTCATGTTCTTATTACTGATAATAGTGGTTGTTCATAGGGTGCCAGTTTTCTGGACTCTGTCTCATAGGAAATGCTATCCTGTGTCCTTTGTGAAGGAAGACATCAAGAACAAAGAAGCTAGAAACGAGACTACTAAATTTGCTTTGGAGGAAGGGATTGGGAATAGGGAATGGCACCTGACCAAATATGGTACAGATGTTGTATAACAAGACAAAAGTTCTTGATATTTCTATGATGAAATTTCTCAGGAGAGAAACTGAGGATAGGGATTATCTTGAGGGAAAATTCCTCTAAATTATTTCATTGATATAGAGCTTTATGTTTGAATCCAAATGTTTAAACAGTAACAAAACACACCAAAGGATATTTAGAAGTATGAAACTTTTCCCAGGCTTCCAAGTTTTTTTACTTTTAAAATCACACATATGTTGCCTATTCTTTAATTAAACCTTTTATTACTTTATTTGCTGAGTAATTTCAAGAGTAGGGTCTATTACTGTAAGTTCCAGGTTATTGTTTAAAAAACAAAAGTGTAGCAACTTGAAGATTTGTGGTTGGATAGAAGCTTACTAGCTGATATAACAACATAGGGCTGGAGTGGTGGCTCAGCGGTTATGGCGCTTGTGTGGCATGCACAAGGATGCGGGTTTGAACCCCAGCACCACATACACAATGAAGTGTTGGAGCGACGAAGGCCACATGAAAAGCTGAATAAAATTGATTCTCTCTCTCTCTCTCACTGTCCCTCTCTCTTAAAAAAAAAGAATAACAACATAAATAGAAAAATGGTGCTTATAACTGGAATTTATTACAAAAGAATATTGCTTTTCTACTCTAGTGGCCTTTAGTCTGAAACCCTACCCCCAACAAACAACACTGAAAACTATCTGCTTATTATAGGTGTTAAAATAGGTGCTTATTTTATTTGAGGGTGAAGAGATTTGGAGGGTTTGTTTCATCTAAACGTAGAACTTTAGGGACTGGAGCAGTGGCTCAGTGGTTATGGTGCTTACCTGGCATCCACGAGTACAGGAGTTCGAACCCCAGCACCACGTATACAACAGAGTGTCGGAGCAATGAAAGCCACATGAAAAGCTAAATAAAATTGATTTTTTCTCTCTCACTGTCCCTCTCTCTTGAAAAAAAAATAAGCAAATAAGCTTAGAATTTTAATTGTCATGCTGTATTTTTATACTATTTAAAGATGACATATCACCTATCTCTGTAATTTCTTATTTTTTAGTAATGTACTAGGTTAATAGGAAAAAAGACATATAGTATAATTAAACATTCCCTTAACCTATTCTCTAGAAATGTGGGAGAGCGAGAGCGGGGTTTATTCAGTTCAGTAGTTTAATTTGAAAGTGGAAAGAAAATACAGAGTTCACTGGGATTCATTCGTTACTCTGAATCCAGAAGAATCTAAGACTACTAAGAATCATAGACTACTATGCTGTACCCCAGTTGAATTCCACAGAAAGGAGTAAGATGTAGACTTCTAGCCTATTAGAATATGTAGTTGTTGCAATGTTCCAAATCCTACATGAATTATACCAAAAAGTTCAGCAGACCAGGAAACTAAAGGAGGACATTTTAAAAATAGTAGATGAGACAACACTGCAAAAACATTGGACATGGATATTTTGTGAGAAATTGATATGTTAATTAAACCAAGAAATGCATCATGTTGTGAATGATCAGGGTACTTTATTGCCCTCTTCATAGCTCTGACATTGGCAGTTCCAAGTTGAGTTGATCTTTTTTCAAAATTGCTGCATAAATAAAATCAATTTATAAATATTTATAAACTTATTTCATTAATCCTTTTCTGCACTGTTGTCATGAAGCTGTATAAGTCCAAGGAATTAAAAATAATAAATAAGAGAAAGTCTGGGAAAGAGTCTTTCTGTAGTACTAAAACTTACCAAATGTGACTGAGCCCATGAAGCTTTTCTGCCCATAGTTAAATTTCAATGACAGTTAAAATTTCTAGGGGCTTAGATTGAATGTAATACATTTAGCTTAGTTAAACTTTTTTTAAAAAAAGAATCAGTTTTATTTAGTTTTTCATGTGGCCTCTATTGCTCTGACACTTAGTTGTATATGTGGTACTGGGATTTGAACCCGCATCCTCCTGCATGCCAGGCAAGTGCTTCAACTGCTGAGCCACCCCTCTAGCCCCTTAGTTAAACTTTTGATGCCGATCTTTGATTTTGACATTATTCATCTATCCTTTCCATATCTGTCACAGTATTTCAGGTTCTTTTTCATCCTTAAATAATTGGTACTTACTCCTAAATTGTCCTTTGCTTCCTGACTTCAGGTGCTGGTTGATTTAATCCACCCTCTTCTTGGTCCATGGATTAGTAACTAGAATATTCCCATGACTTTTTAATCATCTCTTGGTTTAGAAAACAGAAAACAGATTACTTCTTAGTGCCATCCAGACTTCTTTTGAAGGTATTCAGGGTTCCTTCTATAAGATTATCAAAAAAATGGGTCCAATCCTAACCTTTTGACTCAGCAGCAGTTGATGTTTTTCACCTGCTCTGCTTAGTTCAGCTTTTCTGGGTCATTTGTGGATTTCAGGGATGTAGCCTTTTGAGCCCAGACTTGTCTTCATCAATCCTTAGAACTTCAGGGTACCACTCCCTATCAACTGGAGCTCAGGCTTCAGCTGAAAACCAATTTTCCAAAGAAGTGTTACCCAGACAGGGGTGGATTTTGGCCACTAGGAGACATGTGACAATATCTGGAGACATTTTTACTTGTTCCAGCTGGAGAGTTGCTACGAACATCTCTTGTGGAAAAGCCGGGAAAGCTGCTAAACACCCTGAAATATGTAGAGCAGCTCTCAGAACACATTTTCCAGCTCAGAATGGTGCAGACAGGGAGAAACTACAGCCACGTCAGTCACTACCAATCCTCTAAATCTCCCACCAGCTCTTTTAATATGGTTACTTACCCATTTTTGAATATACATTGCTTTTCCCCCTCCTTTTTGCCCTTATTCCTGCCATTTCTTATGCTTGAAAGCTCTTCCCAACCATCTGCAAGTGCTTAGTGCCCCCAAAAGTTCTAACCATTCTTTCAAGTTCAGTTTAGATGCTATCGACTACACCCCCCCCCAAAAAAAAGATCCTCCCCAGGATCTTTCCATGTGACAGTGAATGCTTTCTCTCCTGAATTCCTCTACAGTGTTTAGTCTTTATTTGTAGTCTGGCATGTTTATGGTAGACCACCTGGTAAGGTGGTTGTATCCATGTTATGTTTTATTATCCATTTCATTTTAGACAGTTCTATATATTTAGATGCTGTGCAGCTCAATGTACAATATAAAGCTAAACCACATGGCACCTTAAGATGTTGACTCTGTGTCTAGATAATTTTGCATGTTTTTACTGAGAAAAGAAACACAGATTGGAATTTTTTCTTCACAAAATTATAATACGTTTTTTTTCATATTGCTACCAAGGCTCCAAGATTTTTGCAGTACTGAGGATTGATCCCAAAGCCCTCATACATGCTAAGCAAAACTCTAGCACTGAGATATATCCCTGTCCCATTTTTACTTTAATTTTTGAAACAGATTCTTGCAAGTTGCTCAGGCTTCCCTGGAACTTTTGATCCTCCTGCCTCAATCTCCCAAGTAGTTGGGATTAAAGACAGGAGTACCATGCCAGTGTTCCAAAATTATTTTTTAATTGTTGTATGATAATAGTCAAATTGACATGCTCTCAATTACTTCACTAGACTCCTCTTATTTTATAGTTAACTTGATTTTATTTTTGACAAAATAAGTAATACTATGTTTTACATCTTGAATATCTTTGTTATGTAGTTTTTCCTTCCTTCATCTAAAATATTTGAACCAATTCCAAGGAATGATCAAAATGGTTTGACATATTTTTATTGCTAGTGATATGTATTGCCAAATTTATTCCAAAATGATTTGCTATTTTAAATGGCCAATGACAGCATCTCAGGAAACCATATACTATAATTGATAGGGTCACAAGATCTAGATGCAAGTGCCATTCTGCTCCTCACCAATTATGTGGTCTTAGGCATACCACCCAATCTGTTTGATTATATTTTCTTACCTATGGAATGGAGACAATAAACCTGCATTATAGAGTCATGTGCTTTGTCAGATAGTAACTTGTAAATGATAAAATTGAAAATTGCCATTTTTATTTCAATTAAACTTTTTTTTTTAAAGAGAGAAGGACAGTGAGAGAGAGAGAATCAATTTTTTATTGAGTTCTTCACATGGCTTTTGCTGCTCCGACACTTGGTTGGGTCCATCGTGCTGGGGTTTGAACTCGTGTATCTGTGCATGTCTGGCAAGAGCCATAACCACTAAGCCACCACTCTAGCCCCTCAATTAAACTTTTTTAAAGTTACCAGTTGGGTTAATACCCAAGGATCAGAGGTGAACATATTCTTGGCTTGAAGGAATCCTCAGTTTAGTGCTGAATAATTATTAAAATATCTTAGTCACAGAATTGAGGAGAGATTGCTTTATTAAAAGTTCAAGGAATAGAAAATTAAAGTAGTCCCAGTAGTAGAAAACATTAGTGTGAAACATACCAGTATTTGCCGTTTCTTTTTTCTCCACCTTCATATATTAGGATGACACTTTCTTTATTGTTGTTCTTAGATGTGAATTTTTGTTCCTCTTTTTTTCCCCCTGGGGAAATTCAAAGCATTTTTTTTTAATTCCATTTTCTACAGATGTCATTTCTTTATCCTTTTTTGAGTCCCAAGACCCTGGAAGCAGCATGAGGGCATGGCCCCACTTGTGTCTGTTGTGTGACTCGCCCGTCAGGACGGCTTTGCTTTAGAGTAGCTGGGAGTATTTAGGAACTTCAGTATCCTTAGATCTATCTCCTGGAGATAGATATTGATTTTCCTGCTTTTGAATGTAAAGGCCCAGAGTGAGCCCTTTAGCTCCCATCTCTGAGCGTGCTGGGCATCAGAAGCTGAGAATGAGTTGGTAACTGAAGGAAAATGCATGAGAACTAGCAGCAGAAGAACTGCTAGTGTGAATAGACACAGTGCCACAGAAGTCCTTGTCTAAGGACCAGACGCTACAAAAGCAAGTTGACCACAGGCAGGATAGCTTATGAGGATAAAGGTGATTTTTAAACTTTCTCTGTATGCACCTTTGAAAAGGCTTTACTGATGAAATGCAAAGGATTCTTTCTGCATTATGTAAAATCTGCCCTTAAACCTGGGTACAGTGGTGCACACCTGTAATCCAGCCACTCAGGAGGCTGAGGCAGTAGGATCAGGAGTTCAAGACCAGCCTCAGCAACTTATTGAGACCCTGTCTCAAAATAAAAAAATAAGAAGGACTTTGCATATGGCCCAGTGGTTAAGCATCTCTGAGTTCAATCTCCCTTACCAAACAACAACAAAATAGTAATAAATAAATTCTGCCCTCAGCTACTTGATTGACCTCATCAGGTCTAAGATGTTTAGGATTTTAGAGAAAAATTCCCTTCTTTCTAGATGGAGCTATAGAATAAAGTTCATATGACCCAGCCACTTCCCCATTATTGCTGTTAAAGTGTACCCATACTTCTTGGTTCATTCTTTTCATATTAGGTCATAAATGAAAATCAGTCTTTTTTTTTGAGGAATATTTTTTATCTTTCCTTCTACTTTATTTTTCTCAGAATAAAGCGAATCAGATTGTATCTGTAGTTAGAGACCCACGCAATATGGTCATTGCAATATTTCCAAGCATCTTACTTAGGTTTTCAAATAAAAGGAGATAGACAAGCTTAAGCTTAAGGTGGATAGGGAGGAGCAGAGATCACTTCAAAGTACCTCCCATAGTTCACTTCAGTCCAGCAATAAAAATTTGCTTTCTTTTCTCTAGTCTGAGTCAGCAAAAAAATAAGACAAAACAAAAGTTAAGTTGATGCAGAATAATAAAAATTTTCGCCAATCTCTTGTTTTTTTTTTCTTTTTTCTCAGCTTAGTATATTAGCTGTAAAATTA
Organism: Aplodontia rufa; assembly: GCA_004027875.1. Taxonomy (NCBI): domain Eukaryota; kingdom Metazoa; phylum Chordata; class Mammalia; order Rodentia; family Aplodontiidae; genus Aplodontia; species Aplodontia rufa. Next base: position 11,660 of record PVKS010030139.1, on the reverse strand, counting down.
AATCATAGGGCATCCCTGGGAAATATAATGAAGAAGCACCAATTAGCTTCCTTCAGTTATATCATGAATGGTTCAAAGAAAGAGTTGAAATTCAACCTACAATTGAAAATGCTTTTAGATTCCTGTACCAAGCCTTTCTGCTTTGTCACTGCCATCTTTTACCCAGTACTGACAGATTTTACTAGAAATTTAAGAAGCATCTGAAGCTTTTATCTACAATCCTTTCCAAGCCTGTAATCTGTTATGGAGACTTTCTTTAAATTTCTTTTTGAGAATTTAATTTTTGATTTCTGACAAGTGTTATGACAAAACAAATACTAGATTAGAGAACTACCTTCTCAGGTGAGGCTATGTCACCTCTGGAGAGGACTGTGAAGACAGTGGGGTTAGATCTCTTGATGGTGATAGGTAGGGAAGGTTTAATTCAGATGCAGCCTTCTTCTTCAGAATTACAGGTTAAAAGAAACCAGTAAACTTTTGAACAGTAAAGCCAGAGTTGAAATTAGGGCATGAAAGTTTTAGAATTATAGATATAGATAAGAAATTTGAATAGTGGAAATTTCCTTCTCCCCTTCCCATCCTCCCATCTCCAAGATTTGCAAAAAAAAAAAAAAAAAAAAAAAAATCACTTTTACTTAAAAAGTGTGAATCCTGTGTTCCAGGTTTTCCTGAGATATGCAAAATACCTAAATTACATCAACAAATCTGTTTTGCAATCAAAAGACTGTACTTCCGGCAGTCTGTATATGGTTTATCCTCCATGCAGTCTTAAGCTGCATTTAAAGGATTCCAAGTTCCCTCTATCTAACCCACTAGAAAGGTTTATCCAAAATTTTTATAAGTGGAAGGTTTCTCATTTTCACTCTGTTAATATTGTGAGTAGATTCCATCCTTATCAAGCAGATCTTTTACATATTTCTGCAAACTTTTTCTGGGTCTCACGTGGGCCTCATTGAAAAATCTTTCAGTCCTATACAGGGGCATCAACTCGCACAAGAAAAAGACAAGAAGAAGGAACACTCTTAGAAGTCATTTCCACTTTATCGTTAGCCAGAAAAATCTTCTATTTTATTTATTTTTCTGTTGTTCCTGGATTGGGTGTGGTTTTTTTGTTTTGTTTTGTTTTTTGTCTTTCAGCCTAACTTAATGACACACTTGGCTGTTTGAGGAAATCTTCTTGTCCTGCTTAATTTTCTTTAAATCCATATCTTATACTTTCTTCAGAGTCCATCTCAAAGCGCATTTTACCTTCATGAAGATTTTTCTGAATTGTTAATCATACATTGTATTATGTTGGCTTTAGTCTTCTTCTACTGGCTTGCTCTTTGAAAATTGCCCTATATGTAAATCACATACACACACATAGGTACCGCAGTATATTTGAAAACATGGGCTACAGAATCTCATTGAGTATGCATTTCATATGTAGAATGCTTCCTTTCTTCCATAGCTTAGCTTTTCATATTTTCCATTCAAGAAATCATGGTCCTACATGTAAAAATTTCTTAGGCTGCCAGTTCTGTTTTTGATTGTGTCCATTTCCTATTCCAGCCATTCATTTACTCTCCTTCCTGACAATATATGTCCTTTACATTCTATAAAATGCTCCTCCAGATTTACCTATTTTAGGACTTTTGCATGATTAATCCTGTCTCTTTCAAAAACTGTTATATTCAGTTTCCTTCAGTACTTATTGTTGCTACCTAGAGTATAAAACTTGCATATTGAAGTTACATATTTAATTACCTTTTTGTATTGTACAATATCCAAGTTTCTTCCAGTTCTCAAATTCCATAAAGCTTCCACAATGTCTTTGTTCCAAGCTCTGTGGGAGCACCTCCACAGACCTCCTCTTCTTGTGGCATTTTTTTAAATCAAGCTCTGCATATACCAAGCATACAATAAGTGCTTATGAACCAGCTCCATCTTCACAAGCAGAAAGCTACAGAAGATGGTGTAAGCTTCAGCATGCACAATTTAGGTTGAACATAAGAGATAAATTCCCTGATAATAAAATTGATTGAAGGTGAGAGCAAGGTATTGAAGAACAACAAGGACCGTATTCCCTGGAGATCTCTGAAGGGAAAAAAATAATTTATTTTGGATGGAGTCAGGCCACTAGACTAGAAGATATTCTGAGATTTTATCTAGCTCTAGGATTTTATTAAAATCCTCAGTGATAGCACAACTTTCATAACATGTTTCTCGAAAGGAGTTTCTACTTTATATATTTTTTTCTGTTAAAAGTGCTAAACAAAAACTAGCACAGTAAAGCTTAAATTATTTTGTAATGAAATACAGGTTTTGAATAAGTAAACCATGAAGGAACTGCATGTTTCTGATGATATGTATTCATCTAGTATTATTAAATAGATGTTCTGCATTTTTGACTTTTTACATATCCATGAAAAAATAAATTTCAAAATTTCTTTTCCTGCCTACTAAATGACAGTATTCTATCAGAGATAGAGATGTTCTATTCTTTCTTTCTTTGTTTTTTCTAAGAGAGAGAGAGGGACAGTAAGAAAGAGAGAGAAAGAATCAATTTAATTTAGTTTTTCATGTGGCTTTCATTACTCTGACACTTCATTGTGTATTTGGTGCGGGGTTCAAACCCGCATCCTCGCACATGCCAGGCAAAAGCTGTAACTGTTGAGCAACTGCTCCAGCCCCTCTATTCTTTCTTTATCACAAGAATTAAGTTTCTCATTTTATAGAAATGAGAAAAGTGGAAAAATGAATCTAAGTTTCTTTCTACAACTTGCACCTTCCACTTGTGGTGGTTGGTATTTGTGACCAGGTGCACTTTTCTTATAAGCTTTATTTTTTCCCCTTCTACTTCATTTATTTTTGGTTGTTTTATTATAGTTTCCAATTACAGAAACAGGGTTTCTAGGGGGTAAAAAATTGATATTTTTAAAAAAGTGCCAATGAGATGAGACTCTGACTTTGCTTTCCTGAATACCATTTATTTTTCTATGGTTTTTATTAGCAAAATAGGCTAAAAGTTAAGTTCTTCAGACTTTCAGGCAGGTATGTGCAAGATTATATAATTAATAATCTTATTCAGCCTTGTTGAATAAGATTATTATTGAATAAGATAAGTAAAGATTTTACAAATAATAATTTAGAGTATGAATCTGTTTTATCTCAGACTATGGAATATTTCCCCTACTAATGAGAAATGTTAAATGCATATTCCTAGAGAATCTTTAGAAGTAGCTTGTTTATGAAATAATAGGTTTGACTCAATAGACATTAAAAAATGTCCCCTTACTCATAAAGAAGTAGTATGTGCCAGATCACGTCATATGAAACATAATTGTAATGTAATAACATCCTGATCCAACACGGGCACTAACCTATTCCCTTAGAGTTTGATGTTGATGTTGGATGGCACAGGGTGTATACTTGGAGTGAATTTGCTATTCCTGCTCTGGGTGATTACTTGATAAGAGGGACAAATGTTTAGCACGTCTAAAATAAAATATTCTATGGACGTGGTCAAAGGAAGATATGTTTGGATTCATATTAAATCTTTCCAACTATTTCAAGAAATAAATGCACCAAGTCTCTTGTTTTGAGCTATGCTGCCACATTAGACATTAACTCTTCTCTCTGAAGTGCCACCAGATCATTGATACTGTTGCCATCTAAAATATCCACTTTCTTGGACACAAATTTTATACAAAGCAACTTGGGGAGTATGTGTGCCTTGTGAAATACATAATGTGGCAATTTGACTCAAGAGGAACAGACAAAGAAGCACTAATAAATAACTTTATTATTATTGTGCCTAGTAACTTAATTCATTTTTGCTAGAAACCAAATGATTTTAAAATTTTTATGGACAGAGGAGGAGGACTTCTATGAATCTTTTGAATAGTTGCCTTCCTGTAGATAATTTTTCTTCCCCTGGACTTAAGTTCGCACACATATTTCACTAATGATGACAGTTTGTAAGGACACATATTATTAATTATCAAAAGATCAATGAACAAAAACAATGCAGTATTTTTTTCATAAATCCACTTCTGATTACACACAGAATTCAAGAAGAACAAAAGCTGATATTTACTTAGATCTTTAAATCTTATGTCTTCCAGGAGCATTGCCCTATCTCAAGTCCCATCTACCCTGTGGGCAGGGCCTTGAAAACTGCATAAAGTGATTGGCATGTGGCCCTGACTCTTCCAGGAAAATGAATGATAAAGCAGTGAGTTTAAGTAAAGAAAGACCCAAGGTTGAACAGATTTCACCTGGATACCCAATTCAAAAAGAATACCCTGGACTGTTTGCTACTGGTAATAGGCAGTGTATTAACAAGTCAGAGAATTTCCATAGGGATATTTCCCAAGGCACTGAAAATAAACTAATATTTATTTTTAAAGGGACAGTCAAAGCAGTGAAATATGCTTTTACACACATTTTCAAGGACTCTTTGCTTCCCCTCCCCTACCTTCCATTCTATTAAAAAATGTATTTCTCTGTTGATGACTTTTAAGAGAACATGTCAATGTAGTTGCAACTTGTTTTACTGTTTAGGGTACCCTCAGCTTTTTATTTTAATTTTCTTTTCTTTGGTGGAGGGGTGCAGATGGGAGAGAAATGCTTAGGGAAAATCCTTTTGGAGTTGAAACACTTTCATTTGAATATTTCCTCGATCATTGATCTTCCATGCAGGGCTCCATTCATCACTTTAGACAGCCCTGCTCTTGGTTCTGTTTCTTAATATGTTACCAGAGGCTTGTCCTACTGTATGCAAATTAGTTATTTTAGCACAAACTCTCCTTTGTTCATCTGATATCAGTTATTTTATCACCATCTATGAATGGTGTTCTGGATTATAAAGAATGAGATGAAATCTCACCACCCACAAGACACTTACAATCTAGGTGTAATGACAAATCATATACACACAAAACTATTAGTAATATAGTGTTACACGAATCCCAGCTTTAACTGACATTGTAAGGTATTACATTGTGCATTACAGGAAATTGAGATGGAACTCTAATATCTGATAATGACAAATGGAAAAAAGTCTTCAAGAAGAAAACAGTCAGTGTGCCTGGGTCATGGAGCTTGGCCCTGAAGGTAGACTAAGAATAATAAGACAAAGGCTTTAGGTTTGTTAGTAATGGCTCTGGAGAAGGGACCAAGTAAGAAAGAATGATGAAAATTTATTTAATTGCAATATATTAATATATTATCAATTGTTTTTTCATTGTATATCAGAAAATTGTATATTTTTTATAGAGATTCATGTTTTCATATTTTGAAACCATACCAATTTTTGTGGGTGATGGATAAAAAAAGCCACATGGGGCTGACTTCTTGGAAGTACTGTTATGTTCTTCCTGAGATGCTACTGAATGGAAAAGGTAAAGTCTTATTTACTTGTATTTGTAGAAGTTGCTTCCTTAAAAGTGACTTTTTTTAAAGCTTTTGATGAAAAATCCTTGTTTAGTGACCACAATTGAGACTAGGGAAGATAATCTTTTTAGATAGGAAAATAAGAAGATAAAGATGAATTTATTTTTAGAGGGAAATCTGCTTTCTGGGTAATTAAAGTGTTTCTATCTGATAAGGAGCTGAGAGTAACAATTTCTGGGTCTTATGGTAATCTGATTTGTCTTGTTTTAATGATGAAGAAAGGAAGTAAAACGAACTGGTGGGTGAATGGTGAGAGGCCACATGGGCGGCAACTCACAGGAAAGTAGGCACAGCGGAAAGAAGCAGCTGATGCCCAGGTGGGAGAATATACTCAGGGCCTGGAAGTGGTTTTCTTGGAAAATATACTTTCAAGTTACTTTTTTCAAACACTAGAAGCTTAACTTTAAATGCAAGGTATTTGTCAACATTATCTGAAACACCGGACTGGAGGCAAATGTTCCAACATATTTGTTTTCTTACAATTAAAGCTAAGCTGACATGTTGAAAAGATGGTCTTCAAAGATATTCAGGGGCTGCTAAATTTTTGTCAATAATTAGCCTTCAGTTGGCTTTATAGACAAGGAAGTCATGTTTTTTTTTCTCCTCACATTTGCCGAGTGAGGATTTTCGCTGTTGAATCTCCTCATCGTGGTGTTTGCATTTGAGCATTTCAGACCTACTCCGCGCCCTCAGCCACCATGTGTGGTATTGCATTTATGCATTCAACTTCTTACTCAAGTGATGCTATTTTTTTCTTCCTCAGCCTGACAGCCACTAATAATAACACATGAGGACAGTCAGACAAAATGAAGACAAATGCTGCTTGTCGCAGCAGAATCATAATGTCCTCAGACTCAGTAAAGACAGTCTAACTGTATGTGGATGCTCTTTATAGCTTATTTAGACCTGTGGTTTTTCCCTGTGGGTTTTTTTTTTTTAAGCGCAAACATTGTTCAGAAATACATTAAGGCAACATATGGGCCTGTTAGTTAGCCAAAACAATGTGGAACCATGGAGAATAGAGATTGCAAAGCACAGATGGGTACTGTAAAAAATTCATGAGTGTCATAACAGATCTAAAAGGTAAATTTTAGTCAAAATTCAAGTGGAAAGCATAGAAAATACTTAAGGATTTGGCTTTATGAGGTTTTTCAAATCACATGAGATGAAACATTGTGAATATTCTGCAGATTTGTTTATGCCATAATGTGAAAATCAGAGCTCATCATTCAACAATAATTATGTCTATATAGATTCATGCCATCAGAAGTAGATTGCTGATAAACAATAGCGCTTTGCTTCTATTTGATGTAAACGCTGCAGTATTAAATATCCATATTATTTCCAGCTCAATATTAGAAAGTGTCAGTCATTGTGACAAGCCAGGCAAGAGCAGCTCATTGAGCTGTCCTCTGTGTAGCCAAGTGCTGTCGAATAACCAGGTTTCCATGCTATATTACTTTGTTGTTAAAATTGAGTTCTAAGCAGTAAATTGGCAAATCATTTTCCCCTCTTTTACATTTGGTTCTTTTAACCAAACCTGAAGCCTCAAGGAGACACTGAATTTGTGTGTGTACATGATCAAGATGCACCTTGCGTTCTGCAGAACACTTGTTTTTTGAAGTCATTGTTACTGTGATGGTGTGTTGTCATCGTTACCTTTTTCTTAGGGGAAAAAAGAAAAAGTTATGCTCCAAGTATCTGGGACCAACCCAATAAATGTGTGTCTTTGATCCTCACTATAGCTGATCTCATTCATAAAATTTCCTTTAGTCATTCCTGAAACAGATCTTTCCTAGCGAAATAATTTGGTTCCTAAATTCCAATGGGGTAGGGAGAAAGCAGAAAGGAAAGATTTTTCTGTATGTCTGAATTTCTAGTTACTTTGAGCATCTCTTATAAATTGAAACAACTTTTTAAAAGATTATTAGGTTCTAACCAAAGAAGCATTTGTCGTTTTGATGCTTTTTGATGTCAAGTTGAGAATGATACCCTATGAAATTTCACTATGTTTTATCCTTTTGTTGCCAGAAAGACAAACTACACAGTACGCTGTTCTCTGGATAAATGTTTAGGTGATATTCAAAGTGATCTGCTAGATATTTTTAAATCTTAAATAATGGGTAGACAAGTTATGCTGAACTTATTTTTTTATAATTAATGAGTCTGTTAGGAAACTTACAGAGGACTCAATTATACCTTAAAATGACACTAGTACATTATTTAAACAACCTCAAAATGATATGGCACTAGGAAACAAAATGATTATATTGAAAGTAGGCACTATGCATGGATAGTAAATGAGATCACTTATTGAACTGGACTGGTTTTTAATTTTTGAATTTTTTTTCTACAGGTACCATAAAACAGGGGCGGGTTTCTTAGTGGGCTTCTCATTTTGGGCGCTAAATCCACTGTCGGGACCTTGAGACAGCAAATTGAACTTTCTGATAGTTGTCCTAATAGCTCTTTCAGACGGCTTTTGGTGTCCTTAGTGAATTAAAGTTTGCATTAGTGAACCCACTGAGCAGCGGCCAAGACTAATTCTCGGCTCTGTATGACATTTCACACATTGTCAGTTCTTAGTAAGTGTTATACGATAACATTTTGAGATCCTCATCTGAGAGTTGATGGGGAAATATCAAATAATGCATGTGACGTATGCCAACTAAGTTGAGCCCAATTCAAAAATATGCTGCAGAGGATAATAAAGATAACAGTGTTTTGTCTTCTTTAAATAAAAGATGTACTCCTAAAATTTAGCATAGAGGACGGAGAAAGACCATGAGAATTAAAAAAGAATAAGAGGGACAGAGAAACATAGAAAAATAAAAGATGAAGTTGAAGGTACAAAGGGGAAAATAACTTGGTTCCTTCCCTAGTGGTTATACCTCCTGTCCTTGTGGATCTTCCCTCTCTCCAATGTTTGCGTAATGTAAGGAGCAGAGCCTGTGAACATTTCAAAGGCAGGACGGGATTCTACACTTGCAGTTTGATGGGCAAGTGGAGTCTCCTGAAGAAGTGATGAGCTACAATTTCAAACCTACATAACCAGAGATCAAGAAGGGCATAGATAGCTTATTGATGGCCAACACTGTTGAATTGATTCTTCCTGCTGACCATAGTCTTTTGCCTTTTTATGGGATTCAAATTATTTAATTTTGCTTAATTTATGCACTATTGCTAGAGTCACTCCAGGGAGTTACTGTGAGATGTAATTGGATGCATTTGACATTGTCTTTCAATGCAACAATTTTATCCAGAAATACCATTCTGAAAGTCTCCCAAAACAGAATCTGTAACAGGCAATGCACATTTTAATGCAGAGCCTAGCTTGATCCATCTAAGAACAGGAAATATATTCACATTTTTCGTTGTTGCTAACCAAAATCATATGTGTATATTTGGCATTTTTAAGACAATATTGAGAAGGAGGCAAATGTACTTTTAAATACAGCAAACATAGTTTGAGCACCTATTATATATTGGAGAGGTTCAGTTGGAACAAGCCAAGGGCCTTTTGAAAGAAGAAAAGCAGACTTTAAACCAATAATTACAGATTTAATTAATCAGTGTGCAAAGGATACTGTGGAAGTTTATAGCAAAGTAAATTAATTTAGGTAAAAAATGGGTCAAAGGAAATGACAGGTTCATGAAAGTTGTAATACTGCATGTTCTCATGTAAAAGCTAACACGTTCTCATAGAAGTACAGGGCAGAATAGTGGTCACTAGAGGTTAGGAAAGGTAAGGATTTAGGTTATATAGAGTGATTGGATCCAAGTACCAAAATATTGCAAGGTAAAAAGAATTAGTTTTAGGGTTCCATAGCAAAGTAGGTAACTACAAGCTGTAATAACTTATTTCAAAATAACAGGAAGAGAGGAGCTTGAAAGTTCCCAACACGGAACTGACAAGCATTTGAGGAAATGGAAATGTGGATTATCCTGATGTGATCGTTATACATTGTACACATGTATTGAATATCCTACTGCATTCCGTAAGTACTTGCTAATATCATTTGTAAGTTAAAAAAGAAATGTTATCATTATAATTTGTAGCAGTAGGGATAGAGTGTAACTTAAATCTTCTGCTTTCCCTTCCTCCTTTTTGTAATTGAATATCTAATAAATACTGATCAAATGCCAATAATGTGTAAGCACATCATTGAGTTTAATACAAGAAATATGTTCTGAGCAACTATTATATGCTAGGCACTGGAAATATTCAGTGGAAAAAGCAAAGCAGAGGGTTGAACTCTGGTGAGCAAAAGTGAACAAGCATAGTCCCATGAAGGAGACAAAACACTCATGAAACTGTCATACATCGAAGTAAATTTGCTACTAAACCAAGTGCTGCCAAGGAGAGGTAAATGGAGCTTTAGGAGCATGGGTTGACTTGCCTGGTTGGAAAGTCAAGTTGCAGTCAAGCTGAAATATAAAGAATAAATCAGAGTTAGTCAGGAGTTCAAGGAGGGTACAACAGCCTAGGCAAAGACAATAGCTAGTCCAACGGCCTAGAAGCAGGAAGAAAAGGAGGGCCAGAATGCAAGGCTTAACAGAGAGCAAAAGTGGCAACAGCTAAAAGAACAAAAGTGTAAGAGCCTTTGATTGGACACCTCTGTCAAACCTTGAGGACGAGGTTCAGATTCCTGACCAAGGGCAAGGATGCCTTGGAAGGTTTGGGGGGTGGTGTAGAGGTGATGTGATCAAGTGCAGCTACTTTAACTACAATCAGAGAAGGATTTAGGGGCACCACTGGCAGTGGGAGTGCTGGAGTAATTATCTAGGTAATGCATGGGAGTTCCCAAAAGCCTGCGGACAGTGGAGGAACAGGGAAAAGGAATTAACTTGAGAAAATTAGGAAGTTAGATTTTTGATTAATAGAGAAGAGTCATGGATGGCACCATAGTCTCACTTGGATAGCTAAGTTAGGAGGATACCAGTCCACAAGATAGGGAATATGGGGAGAGGAAGAGGGGAGGGGGAGGATGGGGAGGGCTTTGGAGGAGAGAGGGGGAAGAAGAAGAGGAGGAGGAAGAGGGCTGAGAAGTAGTGATAATAGTAAATTCAATCTGGGTCATATGGAGTTTGAGGTATCTGAGACATCAAGAAGTGGAAAACACATTTGGACACAGAGGCCTGGATCTCACAGGGAGGATTGGCTAAGAGATGCAGGTATGGGAACCATGTGAAAATAAATGGAACTGAAGCCACATGGAGTCTGGGTGAGATGAAGGGACTATTCATAAAAAGAGAAGAGAGAGATCTTCAGAGTAATGTTAACATATAAGACTGAGTGGGGGAAAGACTCCCAAGTAGTAAAGACAGGAAGGAAGTCAGGAAGGGCCATGTCATTGCCATGGAAATCAAGAGGAAAAAAATGTGTTTCCAGAAAATATGAGGATAAACAGTCAAATGCTGTGGGAACTCAAGTAGGAGGAGGCCCGAAAACATCTATTACAATCATGAGGATTATGGGGAGATCATGGTGAAAATATTTTTGATGGAATGAAAAGTATGCAAGACATATTGAAATGAACTGAAGTAGCAATGGGATAAGGACATGGAAGGTATTTGTCATGCAGAGTTTGTATTGATGAGTGAAGGAGACAGGGATCTACCTATAGGAAGATAAGGAGTTGAAATGGGATGCTTTTAACTAATAGTGGTTTTATTAAATGCGTTTATTATTTATTTCACAAATAAGAAAGACTGGAGATACAAGGTTGCTATGTTGGCTCGAAACATATCCTCACTCCAGGTTCTCACTGTGTTTCCACTCTGCCTTTCCCAGCACATTGGCTCAAATGTAGGCTAGCAGACTTTAATTGCATCTGACGTGTTCAAAGCAGATGCAAGTGACATGGTCTTCATTCTGCCTTCTTATGAAGGAACAAAATTATTTCTCAGACTTTTCTTTGCCCCTAGTCCTTCAAGCTTCTTTTTCTATCTTTTTGGTCAGTATTGGGTTATTTGCCCATTTCTTTTTTTTTTAATTTTTATTTTATTAGAAGTATAATTTACTATTGCTAGGCTATGGAAACAACCCCGGTGTCCCTCACAGGAAGAATGGATCCAAAAACTGTGGTACATTTATACCATGGAATATTACACAGCAATTAGAAACAATGACCTTGCAGCCTTTGAGGGTAAATGGATGGTTATGGAAGAGATCATGATGAGTAAAATCAGCTTAACCCGGAGATCTAAGGGTCGATTGTCCC
>PVKS010030138.1:0-24697 GCA_004027875.1 Aplodontia rufa | reverse complement strand
TAAATTGGCTACGGATCTTAAAAGAAACTTCTCACTAGTGCAAGTCCAGAAAGCCCATAACTATATGAGAAAATGCTCTATATCATTAGCTATAAAGGAAATGTCAATCAAAACTTCACTACCACCTCACTCCTGTTAGAGTGGCAAAAATGAAAAATTCGAACAACAGATGCTGGAGGGGCTGTGGGAAAAGAGAAACACTGTCACACTGCTGGTGGGACTGCAAACTGGTTCAGCTACTATGGAAAGCAGTGTGGAGAATCCTTAAAAAATTAAGGATGGAACCACATTTTGACCCAGCTATCCCACTCCTGGGTATTTTCCCAAAAGAGTTAGAATCAGCATATTATAGTGATGTGGCTTCAGCAGTGTTTATAGCAGCTCAATTTACTATAGCGAGATTATGGAACCAACCAAAATGGCCCTCACTAGAGGACTGGATACAAAAACTTTGGTGTATATACTCAATGGAATACTACTCAGACATTAGAGAAGAAGATATTATGGCTTTTGAGGTGAAATGGTTGGAGATGGAAGGAATTATGCTAAGTGAAGTATCCCAATCTCAGAGACTCAAGGGCAGAATGGTTTCTCTCATCTGTGGAAGCTAGAATACATGGGAAAGCAGTGTGTTAGAAGGCAAAGCTAATAATAACTTCAAATTGTATGATTCTTTTCGCAACAGGGAGACAACTCCCTAGGACACTTGCAGGCGTAGGCTGGGGGACAGGTTTGGGGGCAGGGCTTAAGAAAATCACCTAAGAGACTGGAGGATGCGAATATAGGGGAATCATCTCAGAAGGTGATATCTGACCTCCATGAGATAATCATTTAACTCAGCGGTTCTTTTGGGGGAAACAGCAAAAGAACAGCTTGGAACCCAAGCTGGGCATCCAAAATATGGCATTAGCCCTAGATAACTAAGTATATATTAATTTGTTCTGGAATATTTGATAATGTTTCCCCCTCAATTGTAACTATATATCATCTAATAAATAATAAATTTTAAAAAATCAGTAAATATTATGAATTCACTGATAAATCAGAGCAAGGTAGACAAAGCTGCAGAAAGGGCTTTTTTCTATTCAGAACGATTAGAAAAGACATGCTGTCATAACAGGTGACATGGGTGATGTGAAATAGGCTTGCTAGATTAAATACAAGATGCTCAGTTGTTTTAGTCAGCATTTTCACTGCTGTGACCAAAAGGCCTGACAAGAACAACTATATGAGGAAGAGTCTATTTGTGGGCTCACAGTTTCAGTGGTTGTAGTTCATAGATGGCCGACTTCATTCCTGAGAGCTCAAGGTGAGGCAGAACATCATGGCAGAAGACTGGTGGAAGCAAGTGGTTCAAGACAGCACACCAGGAAGCAGAGAGAGAGAGACTCCACTCACCAGATGCAAAACATATCCACACGCAGTTACTGCTATCAGAGGACTAATCCGCTGATGGGTCAAGGCTCTCATAACCCAATCATTTCACCTCTAAAACCTTCTTGCATTGTCTCACACATGAGCTTTTGGGGGACACCTCACATCTAAACTATAACACTGGTGAAACCTGAATTTCAGATGAAGCATTATTTACTTTAGTGTAATTGTGTCTTATACACAAGACATCCATTGTTGGCCTAGAATCAAAATTTAATTAGGTGCTCCGTATTTTTATTTGTGAAATACGGCAACTCTAATTTGGAGACAATGAGCCATATGACTATCTGGAGGAAGAGAGTTACAGAAAGAGCAAATACAAAATAGAGTCTTAAGGAGAGGGATCCACATCTGGGGAATTCAAAGACCATCAAGGAAAGATACACCTGATTCCTCAGCAGTATTGTCTACAGCTGATGGTCCACAAAGAATTACTGGAGGGTGGAGGGAATGAACTGTGCAGTTCTTCATCTTTCCACGGCCTGTGCTTTCTCTCCCCACTCAATTGCCCAATTCTGTTCCTTATGCTAATTCTAGAGATAAGTTCAAAGAAGACAGAGGATGAAATAAAAATGCCATCGCCTTCAGTGCAGCAATAACAAATGAACCTGAAAATCACTTGAAAGTAGCCAATATAGTTTTATGAACAAATACCAGATCTTATGCAAATTGCATGCAAATTGCCCTGATGCCCTTCTAACTCATGCAGCTGAGTTCCTGAAAAACCCTGTCTCCTGTCACTGGCTGAGCTGAGCAACAAATGGAGGCACTGTTCATACCTTTGCATAGAAGAGAAAAGTCTAAAAGAAGAGGTTCAGGAGTCGGGGGTGTAGCTCAGTAGTGGATAGCTTGCCTGGAATGTGTGAAGCCCTGGGTCCTATACCCAGCACTGCAAAGAAATAAAAGAAAGGATTCATACACTCTTCCCCTGGCCCAGACCTTACTCCCGATGTCTATCCTTCTCTTTCCATTCTTTGAAAACCTTAGCCAAGGATGTATCATTATACACACTAAACAGAAAGACTAGAACTTTGCCCATTGCGATTCAAAGGATTGATTCCAGGATGAAGCACATTGGAGGTTTGACTCTGCTCAACAGATTTTGCAATTTTGCATAAATATTCTGGCAGAAAGTCCCATATAAATGATAGAAAGGCTTTGGGTCCAAAATCAGACATTTTCTACAACACTTTCTTAATTCTCTGTCTGTGTATGTAAGAATACAAATGTGTTTAAATTAATAAAATAAATAAGAAAAAAATGAAAACAAATCATTTATTTTCATTTAAGTATGTTTCAAATGTTGTATGAAACATACTATTCAAAAGAATCCCATTCTTTTCCAGAATTCAAATCTAAATGAATGTTCTAGTTAAACTTAAAATAATGTCAATAACATAACAGACTGGAATCAAGTGCTTAATTAATGCATTAAATAAGATCTAGCAGATGACCAAATGACTGCTGTCATTTTAAAGTAGTGGTGAGTATAAAAAATATTCTGTGATACCCACAGCAACTGTGTGATCACAACTATACCAGAACTATCATTTGTTGTCCACATTTGTAATTGTGGTAATCACTCTGTTTCATAAAGGAATAGTTAAAAACACACAGGTAATATTTTTTTCTCCATCAAGTTCACACATACCTTGAATTTTCTCATAAACCCAGGATAATGATTATATGTTAGAGATACAGAGCAAAACTGAAATGGCTTCCCCTAATTCTGAGTCCTAAAGCAACAAATGGTTTTCTATATTTCTATTTGTGAAGAGGATTGTTTAAGAAATGCAAGTAAGAGTTGGAGCGGTGGCTCAGCAGCTACGGCGCTTGCCTGGCATGTGTGAGGACGCAGGTTCAAACACCAATACCACATACACAACAAACAGTTGGAGCAACGAAAAACAGATGAAAAACTAAATAAAACTGATTCTCTCTTTCTGTCTCTCACTGTCCCTCTATCTTTAAAAAAATAAAAAAATGAAATGCAAGTAAGATCTGAGATACTTCAGAATTTAATACTTTTAGTATCTAATGTAGCATTTTCATACAATTTTTTCCAAAGCAATGCTATGGCTAGAGCAATTTCATTTCTGATTTTTTTCTCTGATGCATTAATAGAACTCATTTGTTGCCATCTATATGAAATAATTTGCTTGCAAATATGTGTGCTCTAATTTCTATATTTATAGATATGAGTTTCTTTTTATTAACTCACAAAACTAAAACTTCATTTCAAGCAAACTATATGTGCAGAAAGAACTGAAGCCAAACACAATCATTTATCGCTAGTGGCTTCCCAGGTTACTGAAAATATGTCTTACACTGAAAGTTTTTCTTTCGTACTTTTTATAATCCTAGAAAGAAAATAATTGCTTAAAGACTTCAGCCTATCTTGTAGGCAACACCTCTGTTAATGCTTAAGCTCTAAATTGTAGAGATTTTACCTTCTGGCTTTTGTGTACAATAAGGAAGCAAGTTATAGGGTACAGAGTGCTGTGAATGGGGTCCCAAGAGAAGATGACTTAGCACAATAAAATAAGATTCATGGCCTACACGTGCTGAGCAGCACTTTCCAAGTTACACAGCAATAATTTTGGAAGTTTCCTCCCTGATTGCAAATTCGTTACAGAATAGAAAAGAAGTATTACGCGAATTTCTCACCAACAGGAGGTTTCAGATGAACTGCAGGAGCAGACACGAGAGACCAAGGTTTGCACGAAGGAAATGTTGGGCGAATATTCTGGAGATAAATGCGCACGGAAGAGGATGGAGCTGAGGGGTGTGGCAATCACGCAGCACTCACATCAAAGCCTCAGCCAGTTTTACAGGGAGCTCAGGAGCTGGAATGACCTTGCAGAGGAAGCTCATATAGACTCAAGGAGTCAGACTTTAAATTCTCAGACTAACCAAACATTAACTGAAGGCTGAGCACAAAATTACGTGTGATTTTGGGCAAAGAATTCTGGAGGTCATCGTTGTAATCAGGGATTCAATTGAAAACTGCCAGATCTGGAGACCCACCCCCAGCTGGGAAGCCCTACTTCTTTCCAGAAGACCTGTGGGGAAGGGCCCAGCAGCTGCCACCACATCTACACTCCTCACCACTTCCATTTCAGCAATCAGTGAAGAAAGATGTAAAGAAAATGTCCTGAGACACAAGATGACAGGAGGCAGATCAGAGATAAGAACCTTATCAGGGTGGAGAGTTTAAATTTAACACCTTTCTAAAACTGTGGAACCTCAGGATCTTTTCTGCTTTGCTAAACTTATGATGGGTAAGAAAGCTCGCCTTTGCTATGCTATCAACGGAAAGTAGGTGAGGAGCTTCTAACTGGCCCTCTGGTAAAGGGTTAATGCCCTTTCTATTCTTTCTTTGTAAATATAAAGAAAACATTCTGTTTTTAAGAGACTATCTTGAAACACTTCATAATTATTCTTTAAAACTATTGATTTATTTTGATGTAGAAGAGCAAAGACTTTTGATGTTACCAAAGATGAAGACAGTGTGATGCATAACACTGAAGTGGTTTATGCTGGCTGTATTCAGAGTCCTCTGTCTTCACAGGATTGCCTGAACACCCCGGCCAGCAAGGCACAAAATGAACAGAACACTATTTGCCACTTTTATTTTAACTGTAAAAAGAAGACCCCCCACTGTAGATCAAGGCTAATCTACTCGGGATACAATTGTAAACTCTGGACACATACGAGAAAGACAAGCTAAGAGAAAGCAAGCAAGCAAAAAGAAATGTCTCAAAGTGGTTCTATGAAGAAGCATCAGGCCCATCTGGTTGTACTACTGAATTCTATTAATCAGGTAGATAGGAAATAACACCAATATTTTTTAAAACCCTTTCAGAAAACAAAGGAGTAAACAATTAGTTTCTTTGATGAAGTTAAAATAAGCCCAACAAGGGCATTTATGAAGAAAGATAATTACACCAGTAGCCCTCATGAAAATAGATGAAAAAATTCCTCAAAAATGTACTAATAAATTAAGTTCATATATATATACATGTATGTATACACAGATATTTTTGCACATACATATATACATACCCACACACATATATGTGTATAAATATACACACATATACATACACAGGTGTATAATATTTATTTACATGTACACAGCATTATAATATATATAATGTAATGTACATAATATACCTATATATGCACATATAGAGGGCCTAAAAGCATTTAACTAGCAAACACTTAACTAGAAATCACAAAATAAATGTAATTTACACTGATATAATAAAGAGGAAAATCCCATGATGATCTCAATGAATGAAGGAAAAGTATTTGATTAATCCTAACACACATTCATTGTAAGAAATTCTCAGCAACAAAGGAAGTAAATATAAATGTCCTCAATTGATAAAAGAAATTATGCTCACACACCTACACATACAAGCATTTTTTTGTAAAGAGAGAGGGACAATGAGAGAGAGAGAGAGAATTAATTTTTATTTAGTTTTTCATGTGGCTTTTGTTGCTCCAAGACTTTGTTGTGTATATGGTGCTGGGGTTTGAACCCATGTACTCACACATACCATGCAAGCACCATACCTGCTGAGCCACTGCTCCAGCCCCCACAAACATTACTTTTTTTTTTTATCAGTTAGTGACCATTGTAACCTAGGGAACAGAAACTGACCATGTAGAAAAATTAACAACCAAACAATGAAAATTAAACCAATGTTCTATATTAAAGTTCCTATAATAAAACAGAGAAATGAAGTAATTACCTGAATATTTCAAGCTCAAAACTATAAACTTTCCTACTCCATGTTTTAGGTATTTGAGGGGGAAAACTACTTGTGATTTGAACTTCATGTAGGTGCATGACTCCAGTTCATGAAGTAGCATTTGCTACACAAAGGCTGGATGGTTGACTCATGCACTGAGAGTAAAGAGACTCCGAAGTAGGAGGAATATCTTAAACTCTGTATTTCACGTAACTTCACAGAGATGTTAAACATTATATAAAGAATTGGGTCTTCTTCCCAGGCAAAAGGTCTCCCTAGGCCCCTTACAGAACTGCACTTGGAAAAATTTGTGGTGGCAGTGAATCTGTTCTCAGAACAAAGGTTGAAGGGCAATAGTATAGATGTTGCCATAAATATGAACATACTACATGCTGCCTCACTCTTCTGCTCTTCAAGAATCTATGGTCTCTGCTTGCTTTTCTTTTTATTCACATTTTCAATTCCAATAGCATCTTCTCAATGATGTCCTTCATGAGACTTCAGCTCATCCCAAGTGATTGAATATCCCTGCCTTTTCACTGCCCATAAATATTTTCATTTATGGCAAATAAACTGCTGAAATGTTTGTAGCTGTGCACATAATTTATCTTTTTACTAGTTAATAAATTATTTGCTTTCTTTCAATTATTTTAAAGATTATTTTTAAGTAACAAAAGACCATATTTTTGGTGTATAACATGGTGTTTTGATATAGGTATTATTGCTGTGGTTGAGGTGTGGTCTGCCCCCCAAATGTTCATATGCTAGAATTTGGTTCTCAGGGGTCAATGTTGAGGTAGTGGAACCTCTGAGAGGAGGACCTAGTAAAAGGAAATCAGTCATGGGGGGCCCACCCCCATGGAACTAAGTGATTCTGGAATCTCCTACCATATTGGCTGTCCCTGGAGTGAATTAATTCTGTGAAGAGTACGTTGTTATCAAATGAGGCCACTCAACCCTTCTGTATGTGGCCAATCCCTTTCCATGTCTCTGCCATGTTCTGACACAGCCCCGGGCCCTGGACAAGATGCCAGCAACATGCTGTTTGAACTTCCGATCACCAGAACCATGACCCAAATAAACCTCTTTTGGTACAAATTATCTAGCTTCAGGAGTTTTGTGGTAGCAAACATAAAACTGACACAACATGTATTCATTGTGAACCATTAAATCAAGCTAATTAGCATAAATATTGCCTCAGATACCAAAAAAATTTTTTTTGGTGAAAACACTTAAAAATCTAACCTTTTAATAATTTTCAAGTTCAAAATATATTGGTCTTAATTATAGTCACCAAAATACATGCTAGATCTCTTGAATTCATTCTTTTTGTCTAACTTAATGGTGATCGATTTTTTTATTTTCTCCCTGAAATTGATAACAACAAGGATGCTTTCCCTATGTATATTAAACATTGTGCTGGAGGTGCTAGCCAAGAAAATAAAGTAAATAAAGAAATAAAACTTACAGAGACTGGAAAGGAATGTTAGATTGTCATTATCCATAGAAGATGTTATAATACACAGAATATTTTTATTAATCTACAAAATCACTCTTAGAAACACTACTTAACTTTGTAAGGTCACAAGATACGAAACCATTTATGAAAATGAATTACATTTCCACATTCTAGCAACCAACAACTGGAAAATATAATATAAAAACAATTCCTATTTTAATAGCATAAAAAATCATGAAATGGCTAGGAATAAATAAATTTAATGAAAAAAATGTGGTGAGAGCTTTCCACTGAAAACTACAAAGCATTGCCAAATAAAATAAAACATATTCCAAGTTTGTGAAATGAAAGACTTGATAGTATAAAAATTGCCTCTCCCCCAAAGTGATACTTAAATTTAACATAACTCTAGTCAAAATCCCAAATCCCAAAAGGCTTTTGGTAGAAATTGATATAATTAATATAAAGTTTATATTGAAATGCAAAAGCCTATAAGAGCCAGTGCAATTATTAAAGGATGCAATGTGAAAAAAACTTGATTTTAATGGTTGTTATAATACATAACTAGTATGTATAACACATAACAAGACAGTGTGGTAAGTTTATAATAGACAGGTCAATTCAATGGAATAGAATATAGGAAAAAAACATATATAATACACTCAGTTGACATTTGACAAAGATCAGAATGCAATTTCTTTGAAGAGAGAAGGACAGTGAAAGAGAGAGAGGGGAAAGAGAGACAATAAATTTTTATTGAGTTTTCCACATGTTTTTTATTACTCTTACATTTAGGTGTGCATATGGGTGCTGGGGTTTAAACCTGTGTACTCGTGCATGCCAGGCAAGCGCCTTAACCACTGAGCCACTGCTCCAGCCCCATGAATGAGATTTAATGTGGAAAGTATTTTCAAGAAATCATACCAAATCCATTCAATATCTATACAAAATTTTAAAAACTTTCCCTTGCCTCATTTTATATTTTTTAAAGATTACTTTGAGAATCAAAAGGAAGAGCCATAAACCATTATGAGGTACAATAATGTAATGCAATATTACTCATCAATAAAAGGAAGATAATTTGTGCCACAAATAACAAAAACAACAAATCCCAAACAGTTTTTGAACCAGGAACAAGTCAGACAGAAGGGCTGGCTGTGTATCTCAGTGGTTAGCATATGAGCTAAGCCTGCATATGGCCCTGCATTCACTGCCCAGCACCAGTGAAAGAAGATGTGGATGAAGAACAGCAGGAAATCAGAGAACATCAGATATTTTATGATTTCATTTATATGAAGTAAAAAAGTAGACAAAGCTTGTCTTTTGTGATAGACTTCATAACAGACCTTGTCATTGGTTGGGAGATTCACTGGCAGAGGACACAAGAGAAAGCCAGCACTGATGGAAATACTCCACATCTTGACAGAGGCAGGGCCTTCATGGTGAGCTCAGTTGTCAAAATCCATTAGTCTGTTCATTTAAAATCTTTCCTTTTTATTTTATGTAAATAACTTACTTTAAAAAACCAAAGTGCTTAGGTTTCAACAATGTTTATTACTTTTCTTTCTCTGTTCTCCACTAATTAAAAATGAAATTAAATTCTTACAAATTCTCCTGTTCAGTTTCCTGGAAATGACTTTTCACGATAAAAGTAAAAGAATCTCACAGTCATAGAAGCTGACAATAAAAAATAGGAGTTGGTTTTGGGGAACAGCATTTTCAATTTTATACTGACTTCACTATCACATAGTTTTTGATATGTGAAGCTTGACTTATAGTCTTCCAAACATCAATAAATTAAATAATAAGCTCATAAAACACAGAAGTTTACTGAGCTCAGACCGTATTCCAAGGGTTAGCATTGTTTTGCACAATTTATTGATGTTCAATTGTTGCAATAGCAACACTTATTATAATAACTTTTCAAAAATACCTATTCTGTGCCAAGTTCTTTGCCTACTTGAAGGAATCAGTGCGTTTCACTTGGCAGGACATCGTTATCTCCCCTCAAGTCTCCTCTGTTCCTTTCTCATTAGATGCAGATACCAAAGTGGAACTTCTGGGTGCAGGTGAAGCTGGAAGTACAGATGCTGACCTCAAACGATGCAAAACTTCTTAGACATGAACACTCAGTTGATTCACAAGGTGCTTAAAAATAAGAACTATTTAAAAACTAGATCTTAAAATGTGTTGTTTGTTTTTCATATTTGAGTTGAGTATAATGCACAATCAAATTTATCCTTTCCAGTGCAGTTCAGGGAGTTGAACAAATGCCCACCAGCACAGGACCACCACTGTAATCAACATGTCCATTCCCATCACACCAAAGCTTTTCCTCCCACTCCTCCAAGATCAGTCTCAACTCCCACTCTCAATTCCTATAACCACGGAGTTTTTTGTCCCTATAGCTTCATCTTTTATTATTCAAGGTTGTGTAAATGAAATCACTCAGGTTTTATATCTGTGTTTAACTCAGCTTACGAGGGCCAAAATTATGTGCATGTGCTGTGTCTTTAATCAGTTTCCTTTATCCTTCCTTTCCCCGCTCTCTTTCTTTCTTTCTTTTCTTTCTTTTTTTTTTTTTTTTTGTTGTTGTTATGGATATTGAACAAATTATCTACTCACCCTGTAAGGGGCATTTGGGCTGATTCCATTTTTATCACTATGAAGGAAATACCTGCAAACATCTACGTACAGTCCCTGTATGGACTAGTGTTTCACATACTTAAGCACTGCAGAAACTCCACGTGATGATTACTGATGCTTTCTTCCTCTAACACTGCTCCTGATCACAGCTTGAAAAGAGGAGTGGAAAGCAGAGAAGGATCACTCTTAGATCCAAGAGTTGGCTTCTAATAAACATTATCCAATAAAGGGACCAGAGTTGCTTCAAGAAATGACTGATTTCTAGGACCAAACAGAAAAAAAACACACAAAATGAGCTCAGAGCTCATTTGTTGAAAAATTAAAAAAAAAAAAAAATCCTAAACAGGCGCGCGTGTGCGCACACACACACACACACACACACATGATGGGAGCAAATCAAAGGGACATAAAAGTAAGTTTAAAGGTATCCCAATGCTCAAAGCTGGAATTACATGAGCAAGAAAATAAACGAAATAGTACTGGAGTATAAAATAAATATTCATGAGCTGAAAGTGATGTATATAAATGACTGAATAAATAAACAAGTGGAGCGAAATAGAAGTGTTCCAACAGTTTATCTGAATGCTCTGTGCTTAAGGCACATTAGTGGAACTCATCCACCTGCTTTCAGAGTGGGCTGAGCTTAGTGAGTTCCTTCTGAGGAGCTCGAAGATGGAAAGGGAGAGAAAAGTAAAAACTTGGAAGGAAGAAACAGCACACCTCCCTTCACTAAGTAGTCAAGGTCAACACAAACAGTACTGGCAGCTGTCATGCTGGTAGTAGGTACCCCCTGATGGGATGTGGTGGGGAGGGTGAGGCTTTATCTCTGTGCTCCTTGCAAAGAAATTTGTAACCACATTCTGATGAGAAAACCAGCAAGCAAATCTGAATTGAGGAGCATTTTATAAAATACCTGATCAGCTCTCTTCAGAGCTGTCAAGGTCAGCAAAAAGAAGTCTGAGAAACTATCAAGGTCAGGAAGAACCTAAGGAAAAGAGGAGTCAATTGAATGTAGTGTTGGATCCTGAAAAGCAGAAAAAGGACATTAGGGGGCTGGAAAGGTGGCTCAGAGTTTATGGCGCTTGCCTGGCATGTGTGTACACGCAGGTTCAAATCCCAGCACCAAGTATGCAATGAACTGTCAGAGCAATGAAAGCCGCAGGAAAACAATAAATAAAGTTCATTCTTTCTCTTTCACTGTCCCTCTCTCTTTAAATTAAAAAAAAAAAAATAGGAAAAGTCCAAGGAAATCCAAGTAGACCACTTAGGCTAATGCTTACACGTTAGTATTAGTTCACTAATAACAAATGTATCACTCTAAGGTAAGATGCATAGTAGGATAAAATGGATGTGAGGTGTGATAAAACTGTGTTATCCTCACAATTTTCCTTTACAATCCAAATTGCTCTAAAAATTTTTAAAAGTCTTTAAAAATATAGAGAAAGATAGAAAATGGTCTTTTTCCCTCTCTCCCCAGTACAGTACTCTATCACTGAAGTTTCTCCCCAGATATTTCTGTTTTTCATTTTGTGACAGGGTTTCACTAAGTTGCCCTGCCTGCTCTCAAAATTAAAATCATCCTTCCTCAACATCCCAAGTAGCTGGGATTATAGACATGGCCCACCATGCCAGGAAATGATCATGATTTTTAAGTTGCTGTTCCCTAATAGCTTTTTGTCACCTAAATGATAGGGTAGATGTTGTTCCTTAAAAACAGCATCAGAAATTCATCCCCTGAATTCAGATTTGTTTCAAATATAACTGGAAGATAGAAGTGGACAGCTATTTGTGGAATAAGTTAATTTCTTAAATATCTGATATTGAGGACTTACCCCATTTGAGAATGTCATCATTCAAAGCTGACAGGTTCAAAAAATAACCAGAGTTCTTTATGTTAAAAGCCATGTCAGGAAAATCTCGCACACAGTTCAATAAAGTTTTGAATTGAAAATAAGCAATTTCTTAAATGTGGTTTCAGATAGTGTTTGTTTAAATATAGAAAGGAATATATTAATGTTGCTAAATTTGTTAGAAAGTGTTAGTCAAGGGCATATGACCCAGAATGAGTGCTAAAACATTAGAAAATGTTCAAAACTAGGCAAAGTTTATATGTCCCTGATACGAAGGACAAGTTGAAAATCAGCAAAAAGAAGAAGCATGATTTTGTCTTCATTTAGAAGCAGGAAAGAGCCAGGTGTGGTGGCGTGCACCTGTAATCCCAGCTACATGGGAGTCTCAGTCAGGAGGATAACAAGTTGGAGGTCAACCTTAAATTTAGAAAGATCCTGTCTCAAAATAAAAAAAAAAAAGGCATTAGAGATGTAACTTGATGGTAAAGCGCCCTGAGTTCGATCCCCAGTTCAAAAAAAAAAAAAAAAAAAGTAAACCTGAGACGCAGGTGAATAAATTTGAAGGAGTGAACGAACGAGTCTAAGCAAACCTGATGCAAATTAACAGTATGGCATGGTTACCTTACAGAGAAGTTCAGGAAGAAGAAAGCAGCTATTTAGGAAGATCATCAGGAAGGCTGGTATGAGGTATAAAAAGAGAAGGTTAGGAAGGAGCTGGGCTAAATTAGCAGAACTACAAAGGGAGTAGAGCAGAGCAGATCTGACAGACATCTTTGCAAAATCTGAAAAAATGAATTAGAGATGGCAAGTGACAGGTGGGGTGGATACAGTGTATACTTCAGGGCTGTGCAAACAGCAGAATGTCCATTACAGTATCCGATTTGTACAGTCATTGACCAACTCATTGGAAACAGATTATGTTGGAGATGGGAAAAAGGGGGCAGGGGGATTGTTCCCATAGACGTAATACGACTAGTTCATCTTGCGTCCTTGACAAATCTCAGGAAATCAGCAGTGATTGAACAAAGAATTAATTTGAGTCATCTGTTGTTATTTTTGTTTATCCTAGAAGCTTCTGGAAAAAAATACTTCAAAACGTGTATTTTCAAAGTATGTACAAAGTATTGGCTTACTCTGGCTCATGTTTTAAGGCTTATTGAATTCAGAAATGTGTCTTCTCTGAGAGAGATTCAGGCCACCAGACAGCAGTGTGAGCAGACTCAGTCAGAGTGTGTAGTTTGTTAAATAAAAAGTGATTGAGAAGCAAGATGTGAATCTTCTCAAACTTCATGACTGAGCCCCACGGTGGACACGCCATTCCAGATTACTGTATTTCCGCCAACCTTGTTGGCATTTTACCTGCCTTTTCCCCCATTGCTTTACTTTTGCTTTGCTTATTTTGATGGTTCCTGAGAAACTTACCTTTGAGATGGACTCAAAGGAGGGCTTATATTACCAAACCTTGAAGTCCTCCTTAAACATGCAGAGAATAAAAAACCTCAGGGACATCATTTCTGATCTGGTCAATTCAAGGACAAAGTCACAAATGGATAATGAGAAATAATTTTTAGTGTTTTTTTTCCCATTAAAATGGTGTCATGTTATGGAACAACTAGGTCAAAGAAGGTTATTTCTTAAGCAAGACACCTGAATTAGACTAAACTGAAACATGCACATTCGTACATCTGTACAGTATCCCTAATTCTGAAATCTGAAATCCAAAATACTCCATGATCAAAACCTTTTTGAATGCCAACATGACATGATGTTATAGGTGGAAAATTCCATGACAATCTCATGTGACAATCTAAATAACAGTACAATAAAAATAGTGGATAAGATTTCCTTCAGGTTATGGGAATAAGGTGTATGTAAAGTATAAATTAATTGTTCATTTAGATTTGAGTCTCTAGGATATCACATTATGTGTCTTCAAACGTTACAACATTTTTAAAAATTTGAAATCTATATACTTACAGTCCTAGGCATTTAGGATAAGGAAATGTGATATATGTATGTGACATCCATAAATATGATGGTGCTCACTTTAGTGGGACGCATAAGAGTCCATTCCTTTAAAGTTACAGTATTCCTGACTGCATTTCCTGACAGCATTCTGTATATGCCAAAGGAAAAATAAGATTTTTTAACTGGTTGAAATTTAGTAGAATGGGAGAATTAAAAATGTTGGAATCCACTGTGCAAAGTAAAAAGAATAACTGCAATGTGACAACATTATAAGTTACCACCTGGAGGGAAGCCCAGAGGTGGGTTCTCTCTAGGAACACTCCAGTGTCTGACTTGGGCTCGTGTAGAACCCAAACATGTGCAAATCTAAAACATTCCTCCTGAGTCATATAGTAGCAGTCATATAGTAGCATCAATTTTACTTAGAGAATTTGTTATAAATAAGATCGCTGGTGGAGCTGGAGTGATGGCACAGCAGTCACAGTGTTTGCTTGGCATGCGCAAGGAAACGGATTTGAACCCGAGCATGACATAAGCCATGAAGTGTCAGAGCAACAAAAGTCACATGAAAAACTCAATAAAATTGTTTCTTTCTCTCTCTTTCTCTCACTTTTCCTCTCTCTCTTAAAAAAAAAAAAGATTATTGGTCCCATCCCTATAATTTTTGGTAGTAGATGTTAGGGTGGAGGGTAAGAGTTTGCATTTCTAACAAATTCCCCTATACTTCATGTAAGACTCATGTGTTGAGAGCTTCCCCCGTCTACCCTCCCGAACAGCCTGCTTCTGCTTCACCATCCTAATAAGGCAAAGTATTCAACATCTCTAAGTCTCAACTTCTTTACTGGAAAATGGAGAAAACCATGGGCTCTAAACCATTAAGGTTGCTGTAAGGGGCCAGCAATGTACAGCTTACAGACCTTCTGGCCCCCTGCCTTTTTCTGTGTACCCCTGAGCTGAGAATGGTTTGTGCATTTTTTTTGGTACCAAGGATTGAACCCAGGGGCACTTACCAATGAACCACATCCCCAGCCTGTTTAATTTTGAGAGAGGGCTTTGCTAAGTTGCTTAGGGTCTTGCTAAGTTGATGAGGCTGGCTTTGAACTTGTGATCCTCCTGTCTCAGCTTATGCCACCAAGTCCAACAGTTTGTGCACTTTTTTCTTTTTAAAGAGAGAGAAACATTAAGAGAGAGAGAATCAATTTCATTTAGTTTTTCATATGGCTTTTGTTGCTCCAACACTTGTGTGCATGGTTCTGGGGTTCAAACCTCGTCTTGAACGTGCCAGGCAAGCGTAACTGCTCCAGCCCAGTTTGTGCACTTTTAATACGCTTGAAGAAGAGGAAGAGGAGGAGAGAGGGGGAGGCAGCTTAAGAGGGAAGGGGTAAAAAGATATGGAGGTTAAAGGGAGTGGAGGAAAAAGAAAAAAATGAAAAAGGAAGTGGAAAGAAAGAAATAGAGGCTGCCTACTGGAATCTATGTGTGGTTTGCAAACATAAAAGCATTAGTTTTTGGAACTTACAGAAAGCATTTGCCAGCTCCTGGGGTATATCATTTATAGAGCATAAAACTATCTGTAATATTGTTAACATTTGATGAGTGTTGGTTGTCATTACAAGAAATCACCTTTTACTTGATTTTCAGATTTTTTTCAAAATAGCCCAGACCACAACATTCACTACTTATTTCCACAGTTAATAAAAGTGGCCTTTGTAGAGATATAAACCAATTCAGGAATAATAATAACACATGATGAACTCAGATGAATTCATTACTGTCCCTTTATTGTTTTTGAATTAGGAAATAAAAAATCCCAATTCAAAAGGCAGCATCTCTGTTTCAAAACATTCTTATAATCTCCTCTTAGGCTCTTTAGGAGCCCTTTCCGTTGCAGCCATATAATTCTATTTATAAGCATCCACAGAGTTTTTGGACACCTTCTGAAATATTATCAAAGATGATAGGTCTCACTTGTAGGAAGGGGGATATATTATTGTAGTATTGCTAATCATTGTTATTTATCATTATTATTGTTTAAATAAATTAGAAGTTATATAGATCCAAGTTGATTGACAGGAGAAGATCACATTAGGGAAGGTGGGATAACACCTCAAAAACTAGGCAACTCCTAAAATCTAAAATTAAAAAAACTGGTTTAGATAATAGCCCTGAATTCAAATTGTGCATAGTGTATATTGGTGAGTACTCAGAAAGGAATTTCCCCATGGATTCCAAGACAGCAATGTCTTTGGTCACTCATTGGTGTCCTCCCTTAGCAAATATTCTGGGATACTTTGTATTTGTCAGTGTTCTTCAGTGGTAGATTCTTCAGAATCTACTAACACACACACACACCCCACACACACTCCAAGGAACTGGCTCTTACAGGGTAAGCCATGAAGGAGACCTAGGGGAAAGTCAATGTTGTAATTCAAGTCCAAAGACCATCTGCTGGTTTGATTCCCTCTAGCTCCAGGAGTTCATTTTTTGCTCCATTCCGGCCTTCAAGAGCTGATCCTCCTGGATCATCCGCTATACTTAAAACCCACCAATTTAAATGTTAATTTCATTCACCAATTAGGAAAAAAAGACCTTACAAATTACAGAAATATTCAGGATAATGTTCAGCCAACTCTCTGAGAATAATGTCCTCACCATTTGACACCTAAAGTTAGCCAACACAGACCCAAATTAACCAGGCACTGATGGCAGAGTGATGAATAAAATGCAGCTTTGTCCCTGATGAGCTCACAGTCTCAAAATTCAACCATGTTCGGTGTTACCCTTCCGGGAGCATCTGAACCCTGTCGATGATCCAGGGAGAGCTTTGAACTCTCCATCTCTGAAGAATACACATGCACATGGAGTTTTGTGTATAATTTAGTGTATAGTTTCAGAGGAGACAGTTTCACAGTCATCCTTAGCACTTGCATGGCACTCTTAAGGGGTGCTTTATGTAACTCATGGTCCCCATTTGAACTTACATGTGCTGTGATCTGTGTAGTGTGTGTGAGATTCCACGAATGTGTTCTCAGAGAGAGACAAGGGGCTCATTTCCCAGCCAGCTATTGAAGATAAACAGCCCTAAACACTGACACATTTATTTTAGATAGAGGCTAAACGTTTTATTATTGGATTTTTAAAAGGCTGTCAAATGAAGTACCTTTTAATAAGTAAAGGATCTACACATTTAATATCATTAAAAACCCTAAGTATCCATCACATAAAAAGACCTGTGTCATTTTCCAATACTCTTTTATTCCCTTTTGAAACAAGTCTCAGACCTGATGCTTTCTCTGGGATATCAGTCTACATCCCATGTATCAATAAAGGAACTTTTAATATC
This sequence comes from Aplodontia rufa, assembly GCA_004027875.1. Classification (NCBI taxonomy): domain Eukaryota; kingdom Metazoa; phylum Chordata; class Mammalia; order Rodentia; family Aplodontiidae; genus Aplodontia; species Aplodontia rufa. The sequence continues at coordinate 7,237 of PVKS010030138.1, read as the reverse complement.
ATTATATTTTAATCAAATATCTATAGCCTCATTTCTCATAAACATTTGCATGAAGCATTCCATCTCGTATAACCATGTTTTGAAAGAGCAATTATGTGTTTATTAAATCTTTGCCTCCTAATTGGTAAATGTATTCCTATGTTTTTCTTTTTATTATAAGTAAAAGGATATATGCATGCCACTACTGACCTAAGCTTCCTGGTCAAGTGGCTTATTCCAGTTAAGAAACTATCCCAGATCAAAGTGACTCTCCTTTGATTGTCTGCCCTTAGGTCCTGATAGAGCTGTGCTCATAAAACCTTTGTAAGAATAGAAATAATTTCCCTACCTTCACATCAATGACTTTATTCTCAAGGGTGTTACTGGTTTTTTTTTTCTTTGATGAAAAATGTATATAATGTTGCTTTTTAAAAAATTTTATTGTGTTTTCTGAAAATATTCAGGTCAATATTTGCAAATGGATTTTTTTGTTTACTAAAGGAAAAGCTATCACAGGCAAGTTTGTGGATGCTTCAACAAAGTATCAATTTAGGCAATAAGCTTTTAATTGTTCTGTGAGTTGTATCTTGAAGTGGTATATGTTCCCCATACAACTGGGTGTCTGGGAGGCCAGGATTGTTTCTGGGGCTGACTGATGTGTGGGAGCAGGCAGAGAGCAGGAGAAGGGATAAACCACCTGCACAGCTACTGAAAACGGGAGATGCTTGGGCTCTCTGTTCCTTCCAGGAAGCAGAGTCTGTGTTCTTGAGAGCACCCAGCTGTGCTCTCCAGCGCTGAAAGCTTGCTAAGTCCTTTTGCCTCAACTGCTACTGGCTAACTCTCCACAGGGAGATATAAATAAGCAGGACGCCTCTTTTTACCAGTGAAATGTCCAATGCTACAAACTGCATGCATTGGTTGCTTTCTGACTTGTTGCGATGAGAAAGTTACCTGTCTTGTTTTGCATTTTCTGAAGCAAAGCTAAATAAATGGCTCTTGTCTGAAAACCTGTCATCATAACTGGTTGATGAGTACCAGCTTTCAAATGTGTAAGCATCTTTGTTCCCTCACGCCCACCACTTTGTTTGCTGATTGCATCGAGTATAACAACACGCAAGGAAAACAGAATCTACTCCCTCCTTCAGTTGATAGTCTTTTCGTTGTTGTTATTGGAGCTTACACCTAATGGTGTTCTACCACTTGGGCCACATATCTAGTCCTTTTCTTCTTTTTTGAGAGAGAGGGACAGTGATAGAAAAAGAAAAGAGAGAATAAATTTTACTTGGTTTTTTTTTATGTGGCTTTTATTGGTTCTAACACTTTGTTGTGTTCGTGATGCTGGGGTTTGAATCCATGTCCTTGTGCATGCCAGGCAAGTGCCGGAACCGCAGAGCCACCGCTACATTCCATATCTAGTCCTTTTTATTTTTTTTATTTTGTGGCACGGTCACACTAAGTTGCATAGTTCCTCCTAAATTGCGAAGGCTGGCCTCTGCCTTGTAATCCTCCTACTGTAGTCTCCCAAGTTGCTGGAAGTAGTCATGAGCCACTGCACCAACTAGTTGATAGCTTTTGAAAATTAAAAGTCATTGCCCCAAAGTAAAGCAGAGTTAAGGGCTAGAAAATATATTTCATGAGCATACTCTTAAATAATTTCTTTGGCTTGATGAGAAATTAAGGGAAAAAATTCAAATCACATTTAATCCGTGAGTGTGAGCTTTTGGACTGAAGAGCTGCTGGGCATGTTTGCTGCTAGGGCTACTTTAATGTTTCATTGGTCTCTTTCAAAGAAGCTTTCTGCTAAAAAGTTCACGCCTAGGGAGCAGTGCACTGCCCTAAGTCGGCGTCCACCTGGGGCTGGCGGGTAGAGCGCTGTGTTTGAAGAATTCTCAGTACAAAGGCCAGAGCATGGCTCCTGGAAACTTTTTAGAACAGAGCTGAATGGTGTGTCTATGCAGCTGCTATTTAACTAGCACTTCATCAATTTGGTGCTAATGAGGATCCTAAGAAACGTCCCTAGGGGATAATCGCATTGTGGAAAATAAGATCCTCCAAAAAGGAAGAATAAGTCCAAGTCCGCCCTTCAGGAGTTCCTGGCAGGTTCCTCATCTGCCCTCAGTCTTCACAGTTATGGGCTCTGGTCTGTTATCAGAGCCCCTAGATAATGGGACATTTGTAACTATTGAGGGCAGCTTTCTGGTTTGCTTTCATTTTGTTTTATTTATTGATGCCAAACTCTTTTTTTCTTGATAGCAAGCTTCCTGTGTTGCTGAATATGAACTCAATTTGATGTTATTTTTTTTTTAATTACAGACTTCATGACTTCCGGTTGTGATCCAAATGAGTCAAAAGGAGCCCATGGCTAGCCACTGAAATCACGAATTAAAGTATGGCTTCGTCAACTTCCAAAGGAAAGTGAGGGTGGAGGAAAAGGAGGAGCGGGGAATCCGGTCGAGTCAGGTGATCCTCTGGAATATTTGGAAGAGAGAAGATAGAACTTTCTGGTGGTAGAAGTACTGAGACACAGCGGCGAGGACGAGGCGGGGTGAAATGACAACGCGTTTTCTGCTGGCTGGGGGTTGAGGTGGTGTAGTTGGAGGTGACCTTTAAAGCTATTGGCTGGTGGCTTATAGGAGCAAGTTTCTTCATCCAATCACAGTAAGACACTCTTGCTCAGGCCCCCTGTCAATCAGGATGTTGATTAGGAGCTGGACACGTGCTAGTTCACGTGCTTAACGCCGCAGTCTAGCCCATCTGACGCTCTGTGCTGGAAGTGTTGCAATCCCGAGGTCCTGGCCCTGTGGGCCAATCGGGGCTCTAGCTCCTGCTCTCAGTATCACAATATCTTTTTTTCTTCAGTCATTCATGTGTTTCTAGTCAGCCCTCCAAATATGCAGGCCTTTAGTTGCTTACCTCTGAGAATTTTAGGTATGTCATGCATAAAAGAGTAATACTGTGTTTTGGCTCAACAATTTGAAGCAAACTAATTCAAGGGAAAGAGAAGCAGGCAGTCAAGGTAATAGAGTTTAGGTGAGTTTCTACCAGAGTCTGTTTTGGAGGGGAAAAGTCTCATTGTCATTCCACTTATTATAATACTGAATCTTGCATTTGTGACATAGTGGTTACAGGTTGCTCTATCCAATACACTAATTGAGTTGTGATTTCCAGTCCTAACAAGCATCCTCCCTGGGATAAAGTATCATTACAGGAGACACACAACCCAATAACCAGAAATCTGCTCGAATGATTTCCTCTGTGTCCATTTGAACTGGAGAGGTTCCTGAGCCTGCTGCTTGAGAAGGGCAGAGCACAACCTATAGAAAACCTACCTGGCAATTGTTGACCCTGGTCAAAATGCAGGTCCATTAGCTAGAAAATAACCTACCAAATATATTTTAATTATATTTCTAATTTTTAAACCCTGTGTAAAATGCGTGTCAAAGTGCCAAACCCATAAGACCATAACTGAAGTACATTTTAATTCTCTTCCTTCATGTTTTATAATAACAACTCTTATTACTAACATATTTTGAAAAGCATTTTGCTCTTTGGAGTTTTCTGGCAATGTTATAATTCTTAAACAAATTATTAGAGTTAGGCAAGTGTGGAATAAAACATCAAGCAGGTTTCAAAATGTTTACTTCTCATGCATATGAGTTTTACATACTCTGAGCTGAATGAATTTATCAACCAAGGCTGAATTCACTAGATGATTACAGTCCATACATTCATGCGCTCTTCTCCAAATAAAAGCATAGCATTAGTTGGTGCAAGGCTCTGAATACATCAAAACCACAAAATTTTCTCAAATATGTAAAATTCAAACCTGCCAGGGCAACTGAAAAACATAGCTACCCTTGGAGCCCCATATATTTCTTGACAGAGGACTGGGGTAAATGAAACATCTCTTTAACATGGAAAGTCCTTCACTCTGGCAAGCAGACCAATACCTTGGAAACAAAGCAAGAATTGTGAAGAGGAGAAGAAAGAAGGGGAGGAGGAGAAACAGGCAGAATTCTGAAATAAATCAGGAACAAGACCAAAGGCCAACTCCCTCCACATCCAGGTCCAAGTCCAGGTCCATTAGCAATCCCAAGGAATGGTAGCAAGAACAGGGAAAGAGCCTTAAGATGAATTCCATGATGTGTCTTTCCTTTAGAATGTGGAAGAAATGCTTCCCAGTGTCTTCAAAAGCCCCAAGGGGACAAATTCCAAACTTTACCACTCAACCCTTAACTTGTGTATATATGTATACACAAGTTATATATATATATATATATATATATATATATATATATATATATGATTGCATATCACATGTCATGATATATACAGTATCTTTACATAGGTATACACATACATACACAGATAACATGCATTTATATTCATGCATCTATAGTCATATATGTTACAAACATCTTCTGCAGCATATGCCCTGCAATTACAGCATGCAACCTGCTTTCTGGACTTCTGACCACCTTTTCCTCTGACTAAGGTTGTCTTCATAGCAGGCAGTGAAGGAAGAGTTCATGGAGGACATAGAATTTGAGCCAGGATTTTAAGGAAGCATGAAGTTATATTAAGTTACATTAAGGACAAAGAGCAAAGACAGACACAGAGAATGATTTTCACAGAGTACACAACTAACTAAGGATGAAGATCAGAGTTTTGAAGAACACTTAATATCAAACAAAACAAGACAAATTCTATTTGTTTAAAGCTCTAAACATTGAAAATGAACTATCTGTTTAAAAGGAAACAAAGGTATAAAGAATTAAAGTAATAATTTTAAAGTCCAGGGCCTGATTGTCTTTAAGAAAGGATCAGAAAAGAAAAGGCATCTGGTAATATTCTGATTTTATGACTTGGAGCCTGAGGATAAGAAACGGCTATTCCCTTTCCCTGAGAAGGAAATGACCCAAAGTCCATTAAAAATAGACTTCAAAGGATACTAATTGCCAAAAAAGTCCCCAGACAATGAAACAAAAGTAATCAGAGTAGAATCTCAATTATGGAAAACACATCTGTATAGAATAAAGAAAAGACACATTAAACACACACACACATGTACACACACACACAAAGCACCAACTTTCACATCATGGAATTTCTAGCTGTGATTTTTCTCTTTTTCATCATTATTTTCCAAACCAACATGAAGATTATTGTTATTTTTCTAATAAGAAAAATTGCTATTAAAAATGGTTCCCTGATACAAACACAAAAAGATTTTGCCATATATTTATTAAGTACAAAGCAAAACCTGTTTTTGGTCCATAAAAGACCCATTATCAGATCCTTCAGGGTTGTGCTTGTTCTCAGGGTGCATCTGTAAATTGTTGAGGAGAGTTGCTTTCAACCCAACTGCAGACAGCTTGCCCAGCACTTCCTGTAGGACCCACTGAGACCCTTGATGTGACCATAAACACACCTAGCTTCTAGCTCTGCTCTGTTGACTTCCTTTCTTCTTCCACAGATGTTGACTCGTCTACATTGCTCAAAAAGCAACCTGCACACAAGCCTCTCTCCCAGGATGGGCCCCTGGCCTCGGACATGTGATTGCCAGTCCACAAGGACTTAGGAGGTTCACATTAGGATGATTAAGTTGCTGCTTCTAGGGGCAGAAAATGCCAACTGAACATTTATCTGGTGGGGGAGAGCAGGACAGAGATTAGTAAAACTATGATAAGTGGATCTGTAAAATTTTTAAAATAGTAACATAGGGTCCTGTTTAAGTTGCAAATTTCATTATAAACTTTAATAACCCTTAAGGAGGTATAAACTTTCATTGAAAATAAATATTGAACCTTAGACATAAAGGAAACATTTAAATATGCTTAGTTATTTAAGCTTGAAAAATCAAAGAACTGTGTGATTCCTATACGTATTATATTCAAGAAGTAATTTATCAGAAATGTGTATGGATGGTACTTCAGCACAGGAGGAAATAAATGGTGGTTCCCAGAACATGGTGAGTTAACTGGGATATTTACATGGAGTTCTGTTTCCCTCCTCACAACATATGTAGTGGATTATAGATGCAAACGTAGAGGGAAAAATACCACCATTAGAAGAAGCCACCAGGGGCTGGAGCAGTGGCTCAGTGGTTATGATGCTTGCTTGGTATGCACGAGGATGCAATTTCAAACCCCAGCACCATGTGCACAAAGAAGTGTTGGAGCAACAAAAGTCACATGAAAAACTAAATAAAATTGATTCTCTCTCTGTTTCTCTCTCTGTCTCTCTCTCTCTCTCTTGCTCACTGTCCATCTCTCTCTTAAAAGAAAGAAAAAGAAAGAAACCACCAAACCTCTTCAGGACTTTGGAAAAGATGAAAACTACTTACCTAGGTACATGAAGTACCTAGTATAAAAGAAAAATATTATAGCTAGTAAGAACAAATTAGGACACATAACTTAGGTTTATCAGAAGTCACTACAAGGAGAACAAAGATGGCAAACCACAAATTTTTGACAAAGGACTTCTAGAAATCAGCAAGAAATAGCAAAGCCAAACGTAGTTATTCAAGTAGCTACTAAATTTACACAGAGATCCTCAATGTCATTCATCATCAGCGAGATGGGAATTGAAACCATGATGTGGCATTGCTAAAGTGAAAAAGAAAACAAGAGGGTCAAAAGTGTTAAGGATATATGTTAGCTTTCCAAAGCTGTGACAAAATATTTGAGAAAATCCACCCTAAAAGGAGGAAAGATTTATTGTGGCTCACAGTTTGAGAGGCTTCAGTTTATGGTTGCTTGGTCATGTTTTTTTAAGCCCATGGTGATGCAGGACATCATAATGGGAATGTGTGGTAGAGCAAAGTGTGAAGTAAAGAAAGAGAAGGAAGGAACCAGGGTCTCAATATACCCCAAAGGACATGCCCCTCCGTGACATAACTTCCTCCCATTAGGCCCTACCTCCTTAAGGTTCCACCATCTCCCAGTAGCTGGCAACCACACCTTTAAGACACAGCCTTTGGGGGCCATTTCAGATCCACACTACAGCAGTGTATAGTTGGAACTCTCTGATACTGTTAGCACTAGTACCAACTATCCTCATTAAGAATCTATTTGTCAGTATCCACTAATGATGAGTGAGCACTTGCACACCTATAAACCATCATAGGGGGTTAATAGCCCCCAAAGTTGTGTAAATGTTTTTATCAAAAGACATGTACAACTACTACACTGCTGGTGGGACTGCAAACTGGTTCAGCCACTATGGAAAGCAGTGTGGAGAATCCTCAAAAAATTAA
>PVKS010030137.1:0-24592 GCA_004027875.1 Aplodontia rufa | reverse complement strand
CAGGACTCCTGTCCCAGAGCTGTGATTCCGCCCATGGGGGAGGGGGGAGAAAGAGTGTGTAAGTGTGTGTGTGTGTGTGTGTGTGTGTGTGTGTGTGTGTGTATTAAAGGCTACATTCCACTCCAGGTGTTCTCTGTCCGGAGTTATCATTCATTTGTTAATTTGATAGACAGTTACTTCTGAGATCTCCTGGTAGCCTCCCCAAAGTCTGAAGTTTATTCCAGTGGTGGGTATATGCTCAAGGACAGACAATTCTGTCTAGGATGGGGAAGAAAATAATCCTGTTTCCCCCAGGATTAGGGAGGGAAAAGATTAGGAGGAGGAGGAAGAGGAACAGAAACAAACATATCCCTTTTAAAAATAAGCCACAGTAGCAGAGCAGCAAGAGCTATATTCAAAACATAAAATGAAACATTGTTACACTCCTAAGACTTTCCTTCTCACTCAACCTAAAAGCTAAAATTCTCACCAGGATCCACAAGGCCCTAAGAGAGCTCATTCCAGGCCAAGTATCTACTCTGGCCACCAGGGCCTGCTTGCTGGGCCTAGAACCCTGCAACTCCCTGTACTTACTGTTTCTTCCCCGCATGTCTGCATGGCTTCTACTGGGCCTCTGCTGAGCTTCCAGGAGACCTCCCAGGACTCCCTGTCTGCAGAAGAAGCAGTATACAGGCCCTACCCTTTTTCTTGTGCCCTGTCATCTGCTGTGCCTCTGTCAGGATTTCTTCACCAGGTCTTAGTGTTCAAATTAGGGACTTGGTGATATTCTCCAAGAGTCTGCCCTGCCTATAGCACAGCCTGTGAGTTAGAAGGCTTCTGAATGAATGAATGTGAGGCAAAGAAACCCTACCTGTTTTGAGCATATTAGGACTTCTCCTATTTGAGGGCTTTTTATAGAGCTGCTTCCTCTGCCTGTCTCTTCCATTGGATTTTGCACATCAGGTTTCACCTCCTTGGAGAAGCCCTCCCTTGTTTCTCCTGTTACCCTCTGGGGCTTCACCCCAGACTCTTGGGTCTCAGGATTTTTTGTTAAATTGCCACATCCTCCTGCTAGAATGTCAGCTCCATGGATGTCTCTTGTCCTTGATAATTCTCTCTTGCACTTCCTAGTACCTGAGCAGTGCAGGGCACACAGCAGCACGTAGTGAAAAGGTTATTTGCTAAACAAGAACAATTACAATGTTTTGTCCAGGATCCAGTAGTCTGGCCATCACTCAGTGATGGCCCAGATGACCAGCCCAGCATTGGCTAGGCCTCATCAAAGCCCTGCCCCTGCCCAGGGCAGCCAAGACTGGGAGGATTTAACTGTGAGAAGACATCCAAGCTCAAAACCCCTACAAGGTCCAACGGATCACACAGTGGGGCTTCTTTCTCTGGGAGTTGAGTTGAGCTAACCCCACCTGAAAAAATGAATTTGGTGAAGAGCTTGTAGGGAAAGATTCCAGACTTTAGGAGCAGTGTGACTCATAGAATCTTGGAACCTTAGAGTGGAATGTAGATAGGATGAGCAAGACCTGTTCTGAAAAGGGTAAGGAGATCTCTCGCCCTGGGGCTGGGTTGGGACCAGGGAGGGGAAGAGTTAAATCAGCAAGTTGGTGCCAGTTCCCCCCAGGGCCTCAAGGGACCTCTGCCTGAGGAGTCAATATTTGACTTTGTAAGCAACGGGGAACTCCTAGAAGCTCCTGGGTAAGAAGATGAAGTGGTCAAGTAATTACTTTAGCAATTGGGTGTGGACTGACTGAAGCACAGATACTGGGAGGCAAGGAGACCTAGGGAAGTATTTGGGGCAATCTTGGGGATACCTGTAAAGATGGGAGGCAGCTGTAGAAGTGGAAGGAAGCAGAAGCTCTCAGGGCCTTCCTTGCTCAGTTGGATGATTGGGGAAAAGATGGGAGACACCAGGTGTTAGGTACTGGAAACAATGGGAGTTGCGGTCACTTGCTGTTAATAGTTTGTGATACCATTGGTTCACTTTGGGATCTGATTTCTTTTTCTGAAAATGAGGACACTTTAGCCGAAACTTTTCTGGGCCTGAGCCTCCATACCTCAAAATTGTACTCCTGTGACTGAGGGGAGGGAAGGAGATTTGGTATATAGAACAGATTTTTCCCTAGTATCTGTTACTCTACCCTCCTCAAGCTGGATTTTGGTAAATATTGTGGATGATGGCAAGGTTGCCTGTAGAGAGATGAGACCCTGGCATAACTGGGGCGAAATCCAGGTTGCATGAGGGGAGGACCACTCTGAGGGAAAGAAAAGTGACTTGAACAAAGCTAGGGAAGTGATTTGTCAGCAGACACTCAAGGGAAGAATCCAGGACCAGCAAAAGCTGCCAAAGCAGTCTCTTGAAAGATGACAGTTTCCCCTGCACCCAGAGGATGGGCAGGTGGGGAAGGGGGCCAGACCTCAAAAGAGGAGATCATTGCTTCCCAAATCCAGACAGGTGATACTACAAAGGTGAACCTGACCTCCCAGCCATGGCCTCCAAGGCAAGAAATTCCTGTACCATAAAGTGGGGAGCAAACAGTCTCAGCTATAGTGCACCATTGGGGGTCTTAACTGGAGAAGGGATACTCCCCAACTCCTTCCAAGTCAAGCTTACGCTCCTGTAGTCCACTTTTCACCAAATCTTATTCCCTACCAGTATGAAAAGGAGCACAGCTGCCACTCTGGTGACTCCTACCCAACTGTTTCATCCTTTGCCAAACAATGATCCTCAACTCTCTGTCACCGTCTGGGTGATAGACCTCACCTTGGAATTCACAGCTCACTAGTAATATTTCAGTCTTCATGTTCACCAGGAGGGAAAAAAAGAGCCTGCAAGCCACACCCTGTCTTTACTATAGCATAATCTTCCCTTCCATCAAAACCAAAACCAAAACCAAACCAACAACAACAACAAAAAAAAATTAGGGATGTAAAGGAAGGCAATTATGATCATAGAAAAGGAAAAAAGTCTAGTTTAACCAAGAACTGAATCTGACAGTAGGTGCGAACTGGGCACTGGGAAGTTTGTAAAGGTGATAGGAATTGCAATATCACGAGATATCCCTTAGAACTCGATGTCCTTTCCAAAATAAGATTTGAAAATTGTAGAATAGGTAAACCATGGCTTCTCATGGAATTTTATTCCAATTGATTCCAGAAGGACTTGGTTCCTAATTCGGCATCTCCTGAGACCATTTCCAGGGCCAGGACCAAGTTAGGTCTGGCTCAGGAAAAGCGCTTCAGTCGCAAAGGGACTGCCTTTTTCTCTCTACTCTGCAGTTTTCTCTCTCCTACCGTGGGTAGAGCGCGTTTTCAAATGTTTTGGGATTGAAATGATACTTCTGGGAAAAGAAACCAAACCTCTCTAAAGTTTCTAGCTCAGGCTCTTTTTAGTTTCCCGCTATCCAGTGAGACTGAACTTGGGCACGGAGCGAGGGCGGGGCCGAGGGGCCACCTCGGCGGAAACCGCCCCGGCGGCTTGGCGGGCGGGCGCGAGTACAAGGGGGCTCTGTGCATCCCAGCGTCCAGGCCCCGCCTGCGCCCTGCTGGGACTGCCGACCGGCGGCAGGGGGCTGGACCCGGGCCGGGCGGGCTGGGCGGGGCGGGCGGCGCGCTGACCGCGTTCTCCGTGCGTCCCGCAGGCGGGGATCCCGCGCCGCCGCGCCCGGGTGGCCGGCAATGATCACCTAGGAGGCTGGCGCAAGCGGCGAAGGAGCCGGGCGCGGCGACACGCGGCCATGCAGCGGGAGTCGGCGGCAGCCGAGGAGCCCGAGCCCCCCGGGGGGCGGCGGCCCAGCCACCGCCGCCGCCGCTGGCGGGAGGGCAGGATGCGCACGGTGCGCTCCAACCTGCTGCCGCCCCCGACCGGGCAGGACCCTCTGGCGGGTGCGACCAAGGGCGAGCGGCTGCAGCGGCTCGGGTGTGTCCAGCACCTGGCAGACAACCGGCTCAAGACCACCAAGTACACGCTGCTGTCTTTCCTGCCGAAGAATCTGTTCGAGCAGTTCCACCGCCTGGCCAACGTGTACTTTGTCTTCATCGCGCTGCTCAACTTCGTGCCGGCGGTGAACGCCTTCCAGCCTGGCCTGGCGCTGGCGCCCGTGCTGTTCATCCTGGCGGTCACCGCCTTCAAGGACTTGTGGGAGGACTACAGCCGCTACCGCTCAGACCACGAGATCAACCACCTGGGGTGCCTGGTCTTCAGCAGGTGAGCCATTCGGGCTGGGCTGGTGAGCGCGGGGTCCGCTTAGAGCCAGGGCGCTTCCGGAAACTTGGACACAGTTTGTCACTGGGCAGGGGTGGCATGGGGCGGGGTAGGCATGTCGCGTGCTGGATGAAGGCATTAGCTCCAAGGCCCCTCAGTGGCCGCAGATAGGAGGGAGACCTTAGATGCAGGGCAGTGTGGGGATACCCTGTCCTGTTTTGTCACTCCGACTCCACCTCAGAGACAGAATAATCCCAGGGCTGGAATCTGGTGGCCACTGGGCATTTTGTTTCCACCACTAAGTGAAAAGGGGCCCAGTCCAGGACATCACCGACAAAATTTCATGGTTCAGTCCTTGGCCGCATGTTTAACAACCAACACAGAATGTAAAAACTCGGGCTTAGGTAACAACTCGTCTTGGGACAGCAGAATGAAACCACTAAGTCCTAATGCTCACGGCACAAATCATATTGAAGGGTAGAGTTAATAACTATTCTGGTACATCCACTAATGTGATCTGTGAGCAGGCTACTGCCTGGGTGTCATTTGTTAGGTTCCTGTTCAGTTTTCTTAATTAGAACTTGTTGCCAGACGGAAAGCTAGGTTTTGCCCAGGTTAGTAGCCGTGAGTGACCTTCCGGTGGGGTCCTCCTACTCTTCTGTTTGCTGTGTCAGTATAGGATGCCTTCTGAGTCTTCTTTCCTTGTAGCCTCAACTGGAGAGGCACTTGACTGTAGGTCCATCTTGGAGCTGTGTCCCGGAGCTGGGACACCCCTGAGGAAGGTGAATGTCAGCCTCCAATGAGAGCTCAACCCATCTCCTCCTGTTCACCTTACTGGACCCATGGCAGGGATAGAGATGGGCCTCTTAGCTGGAGCACATTTGCTGTTCCCCACCTCCATCAAGCCTGAGAGCATCTTAGGAAGCTCCTTCACTCTCAGTTGCAGATTGTGTCCCAAAAATATGGCGGTTGGGGTTGCTCCTGCCCTTTAGAATAACCTAGATGAAGACTATGAATGCCTATGAATGTGAATACTTTAAAAAAAATTTTTTTTGGGGGGGGAATGGTACAGGGGATTGAACCCAGGGGTACTTTATCACTGAGGTAAATCCCCAGCTTTCAGGGCCCCATTTTTTTTTTTTTTTTTTGAGACAGGATCTCACTAAAGTGCTTAGGGCTTTGCTAAATTGCTGAGCTGGTCTCTAGTTGCTGGGATTTACAGGTATGCGCTACCGTGCCCTGCTTGAGTATTTTTCTTTTGAGACAGGGTCTTACTGTGTTGTTCAGATTGATTTGAGTACTCTTGATCCTCAGCAACATTGTGATGTTTGTGCTTTACATGAACACAGAGTAAATACAGGATCAAAGAGGTTAAGTAAGTTGCCCAAGGTTACCCAGCTGCTATAGATTGATAAGGGGATCTGACCATTTTTTTTTGGTACCAGGGATTGAAACCACAGATGCTGTACTACTGAGCTACATCCTCAGCCCTCTTTATTTTTTATTTTGAGAGAGGGTCTTATTAAGTTGCTGAGTCTGGCTTTGAACTTGTGATCCTCCTGCTTCAGCCTCCTGAGTTGCTAGGATTACAGGAGTGGGCCACCACACCTGGTGGCTTTTTTTTTTTTTTTTTAAAGAGAGACGGACAGTGAGAGGGAGAGAGAAAGAGAGAGAATCAATTTTATTTAGTTTTTAAAATTTTTATTATTTTTTAATTTTTTTTTTTAAAGAGAGAAGGACAGTGAGGTAGAATCAATTTTTATTGAGTTTTTCACATGGCTTTTGTTGCTCTGACACTTAGTTATGTACGTGGGTGCTGGGTTTTGAACCCACATCCCTGCGCATGCAAGGAAAGCACTGAAACTGCTGAGCTACCGCTCTAGGCCCTGACCCAGGTCTTTTTGACTCTATAGCTTTTCACATTCCTGTGATTGTGCTTCTCAAACTTTTCATATGAATTCATTGAGGAGCTTGTTAAAAGAACAGTTTTCTATGGTGTTAGTCCCAGCAGGTCTGGGAATGGGCCCAGGAATTTGAATATTGTGTCAGCATGGAGGTGAGTCTTATATGGTGGCCCACATTTGAGTAATACCTTCCTGCTTGACCAGGAGAGGTGCCCACTGGCTAGTTGTCAAATATGACCTGGATGGGAAGGGCCATGGAATTTCCTGGCTCCTGTTTACCGCAAGTCTCAGCAAGAAAGGGACACTGCTTACACAAGTGCTCTCTGTGCCCCTCCACTGAGCACTCCAGGCAGCTCTGTGTCTTTCCTCGCCACTGCCTGTCTGTCCTTTACAGCACTTACCTCAGGTGGGGCTCCAGCAGGTTTGTCTTTGTACATATGCCACTTCCTGTTATCATTGAGCCTCTAACTCCAGTAGCCTCTTTTTTTAGAAGTACTTAGACCTCATGAAATAGTTTATTTTCAGTTGGCAAAGTAAGACCCCTTGTGCCGTTTGAACCTTACAGTAACCATCACACCCATTTTGTGGATGAGAATACTGAGACTGGAATCTAAAAGCAGTATTCATTAGAAGGCTTCATGGGCTTGTGAAAACTCAGCTCTACCTGGCCGTACCTGCCCAGGTTCCCCCCTCTACTCTGACCCAGCTGGTTCCTGAGCCCCCAGTGCAGCTCTCAGGAGAGTCCTTGGGAGAAAGGTGCTTTCAGGAGGAGTTTCAGTACCTCCCAGCCCCAAAGTCAAGTTCCTTGAATATGTTCTTGTGGAGACTTAGGCCTTCTACCTGGGAAGGCCTCGGGGCTGCTCCTTGGTGGCCCTGGGAAGGGATGGTAGTTATGTGTGGGGAGGAGGTGGGGCCTTAGCTCCCTCTCTGACCCTGTTCTTGCCTTTACTACAGAAACTGTTCAGCATTTGTCATACTTCCAAACTGTGCTGCGGACAGTCTGTGCAGTGCCCCACTTCTGTTCATTGTTCCCCAGAAGACAGGTCAAGTTCTCCCAGTTCTTGAAGCTCTGGAATGGCTGTTGCAAGGCTCTGGTAATGGAAGGAGGAGGAGAAGGAGGCTGGGTCCCACCCAGCGCTTGCAGTAGGTTCCAATGGCACTGTGGTCGAAGTCTACAGAGAAGGCTGCTTGTCAGGAGAAACCTCCAGCAGGTGCTCCTGGTCATGAGGACCAGGAGGGATGTGAATAGGCACAAGAAGGGAGGGCCGATGCTGCAGGTAAGGAATTGCAGGCGAAGGGGGTGATGTGACAGGGTCTGGGCAAGGACAGCAATAGGTTATTATGTATACAGGAGCAAGGCATGGGCATGAAGCCTGCGATCTGGTACCAGGAAAAGACTTCTGTGTCAGGCCCCAGTCTGTTCAGTGCCTTTGGTTCATACAGAGCAAGTCAGAAGTATAGTTTGTTTTTTTCTTTTTAAAGAGAAAGGGGGACAGTGAGACAGAGAGAAAGACAGAATCAGTTTTATTTAGATTTTCATGCGACTTTCATTCCTCCGACACTTTGTTGTGTACGTGGTGCTGGGGTTTGAACTCGTGTCCTCGCGCATGCCAGGCAAGCGCCGTAACCGCAGAGCCACTGCTCCACCCCAGAAGTTGTGAGCTATAGGGGTCAACTCTCCTCCAAGTCTTCAGGTGTGTCATTGCTTTAGTTGCTATGTTGAGTTAAAGGATTTGTTTTTTGTTGTGCCTTTTTTTTTTTAAAGTTGGGTCTTCTCCACTATGTTACTGAAGTTGACCCCAAACTCCTGGGCTCAAGTAATTTTCTTGCTTCCGACTACTAAGTAGCTGAGACCACAGGTGCATGCCCCTGTACTTAACTTAAAACAAGCATTAATACAGCATTTAGGGACACTGACACTGTCCTCTGAAGATGATATTCTTTTGTATCTGACATGGGGCCTGAAGTGCATTGATCTTTTGTACCATTATTGTTATCATTATCATCATTATTATTTTTTTTTCTTATTTACTGGGGACTGAACCCAGGGGTGCTCTACCACAGAGCTAGAGATCCAACACATTTTATTTTTATTTTGACACAGGGTCTCACTAAGTTCCCAGGTAGGCTTTGAATTTGGGATTCTTTTGCTTCAACCTCCCAAGTTGTAGACCCAAATACAAACTTTTTTTTTTTTTTTAATACCAAGGTTTGAAACCAGGGGTGCTTAACCACTGAGCCATGTCCCCAGCCCTCTGCTTGTTTTTCGATCTTTTCTTTTGAGACAAGGTCACACTAAGTTGGTTTGGGCCTTGCTCAGTTGCTGAGACTGGTCTCAAACTTGTGACTGTGGTCCTGCTGCCTGAGCCTCCCTAGTCGCAGGCGTTACAGACATGCATCACCATGCCCGGTCTTTTATGATCTTTTTGGGGAAAACTGGGCTGCTCTGTGTGTCCTTTGGAATTGCCCTAATTTTTCCTCTCTTCTTTTTCCTTTTCTTAGATTCTCCCTCCATTTCCCTAGTTTGCCAGGGTTTCCTGTTCAACCTGTGTATGCTTCATGATGTTGTTTAGGAAGAGCTCACTGGTGGAGGAGAATGTGATATTCTTGCCTGACAGTCCTCCTTTTGTTTTCTTTTCTTCCCCTGTTTTTTTGTTTATCTCCCTGTCCCTCTGCCTCCTCCCCTTTGTGACTTTGGTCCCTCCCCTCCTGTCCTGGTGAGAGAGAGCCTACTTCTTCCTTGCTTCTTCCTTCCTGCTTGGCTTTAGGGGTACATTCCCTCCTTCTGTCCCTCTGAATGCAGCAAAGCATTGTTCCCCGGGAAGCACAGCATCTTGTTTGTTATTTGGAGCGAAAGATTTGCAAGAGCAGGCACCAGGACAAGACTCTGGAGGTGTGAAGGACTATGTTGAGGGGTGGTGTTTGAGAAATATTTTAACATTGCCATTCCCATGTTTTTAGAAATAATTTTTCTTTTGATATCTATTACATGTCCTATATCCCTGGGCTCAAAAAGACAAGTTATGGTGAAAAAAGAATCCTTCTTTCCCTAAAAACTTGTTTGCTGTCAAAGTACAGTCCTTCTCATGGCTTGATTCATTCATTTTACTTGTTAATAACTGGGCTAAGTGTTCCATTTATTTACTTACTTATTGTGGTACTGTAAGGGTACTCTCCCACTGAGCTACATTCTCAGTTTTTCTTTGGTACTGGGGAATCAAACCCAGAATCCCATGTACACATTTACCACTGAGCTACATCCCTGGCTCCCACTTTTTAAATTTTGAGCCAGGGTCTTGCTAAATGGTTGAGGCTGGCTTCGAACTTGGAATCCTCTTGCCTTAGCTTCCTACGTAGCTGGGACTACAGGTATGCACCACCAAGCCTAGCTAGCTGATATATCTTTTTTTTTTTTTTTTTTTTTTAAAGAGAGAAGGACAATGAGAAAGAGAAAGAGAGAGAGAGAGAGAGACAGTCAAATTTTATGAATTTTTATGTAGTTTTTCACATGGCTTCTGTTGCTTTGACACTTAGTTGTGTACGTGGGTGCTGGGGTTTGAACTCATATACTCTTCGCACGTCAGACAAGAGCTGTAACCACCGAGCCACTGCTCCAGCCCCTGATATATCTTGTAAATCTCTTTTAATCTATAGAGTTTCTTTCTTTCTTTTTGAAGGAATCAATTTTATTTAGTTTTTCATGTGGCCTTTGTTTCTCTGACACTTCATTGTGTACGTGGTCCTGGGGTTCGAACCCTTGTACTTGCACATGCCAGGCAAGCGCTGTAACCGCTGAGCCACTGATCCAGCCCTAGAGTTTCTTTCAAAAACTCCTTTTCCCTCTCTCTCTTTCTTGCCCTTGCGATTTATTTTTCAGAAATTGGGTTATCGGTTCTGTGGGGTTTCCCATGACCTGCATGTTGTTGGTCACATCTGTGTGGTTTTGTGTAGCGTGCATAGTAATGCTTGTAAAGTAATAGGTGGGTTTGGACACTTCCTCAGAGCTTCATGAAGCTTAGGTTTAAGTTATTCTTTTGGTGAAAGCCACATTCATAAGTGGTGTTCTGCACTTAAGGACACTGTGCAGAACCACTGTGCGTGCTGTCCACCTGCACCTCTTGGTGTGACCTTGGCAGCTGTTGGATGATCACTGCCTACATCCACTGATTTGTTTGGGAACAGAAGATGGTGGTGATTTAATTCTTTCTTTTTCTTTTCTTTCTTTCCTTTTTTTTTTTTTTTTTAAGAGAGAGAGGGACAGTGAGAGAATTTTATTTAGTTTTTCATGTGGCATTTACTGCTCTGACACTTTGTTGTGTACTTGGTGCTGGGGTTCAAACTCGCGTCCTTGCGCATGCCAGGTAAGTACAGTAACTGCTGAGCCACCGTTCCAGCCCCTGATTCTTTCATTTGTCACTGGAAATACTTTTGTAAAGAAACACTTTTACTCTTTACCTGGTTTCTACCATGGGATAGCTGAAATAGGAAAGGAGGGAGAAGTGCTTGATGTTGATATGTAGCCTTTTCCAAAGGAAACCAAATTGCTTTCTATTTTGAAATACTTTTGGACATACAGAAGAGCTGCAAAAATAGTATAGGATTTGTGTACACACCTTATTCACCTTTATGTAATGTTAACATTTTTCTTTATAACTATATTACAAAGACCAAAATTATGAAATTAACATTAATATAGAAATATTAATTATTATCATTATTACTTTTTTTAGAAGCTGGGGATCAAACTAAGGGTTTTTTCCATGCTAGGAAAACACCTTATTGAGGTACACCTCCAGCCCCAAAAGTATTAATTAAGCTATAACCTTTATTTCCATCTAATCAGTTTTTCCATTAATGCCTTAATGAGTTCTGGTCATGTGTTTTGCATATTGATCTTGTATTCAGCTATCTTGCTATCTCATTTTTTTTTTTTGTACCAGGGATTAAATCCAGGGGTGCTTAACCACTGAGCCACACCCTTAGGCCTTTTTATTTTTATTTTGAGACAGGGTCTCACTAAGTTGCTGAGGCTGTCTTTGAACTTGTGATCCTCTTGCCTCAGCCTCCTGAGTCGCTGGGATTACAAGTGTGATCCAGCACGCCTGGACTAATGTGTTATTTCTAATACTTGTTTTGTAGATTCCTTAGACTTTTATATGCAGTCACATCATGTGTAAATGATGAGTGTTTTACTACTTCCTTTTCAACCTGATGCCTTAAGTTTCTTTTTCCTTGCCTAATCACCCTGGCTAGAAGCCCTAGTATGTTGTTCAATCGAAATGTCAGAAACAGACATCCTTGTCTTATATCTGATCTTAGAGGGAAACCATTGTCTCACCATTAAGTGTGGTGCTAGCTCCGTGTGTGTGTGTGTGTGTGTGTGTGTGTGTGTGTTTTGTGTTTCCTTGGATCCATTGAGCCTAGGGCTTTATGCATGTTAAGTAAGGTCTCTACCACTGGGAAACACACCCAACCCTTGCTAAGGCTTTTTCTTGGTGAGGGGTACTCAGGATTGAACCCAGGGGCACTTAACCACTGAGCCACATCCTCAGCCCTTTTTATTTTCTATTTTGAGACAAGTTCTCATGAAGTTGCTTAGGGTCTTGCTAAGTTGCTGAGGTGGGCCCCAAACTTGTGATCCTCCTGCCTCAGCCTCCTGAGTCACTGGGATTCCATGGGCACCCAGCTTTTTTTTATAGGGTTGTGTCCTACTTTGTTGAGTGTTATCATCAAGAAAGGGTGTTAGTGGATGTAGCTCAGTGGTAGAGCACATGCTCAGCAAGTTTGAGGCCCTGAGTTCAATCCTCAGCACTGCAAGTAAATAAATAAAAAATAAAAGTGTTGTTTTTGTCAAGTGCTTCAGATAATGTATAACATTGACTTTAAAATTTTTTTTTTTTTTTTTACTTTGGTGCTGGGGATTGAACCCTGGGCCTCATATGTGCTAGGCGCGTGCTCTACTCTTGTGAACAGTGTGTAGCCTTGTAGCTGGCTTTCATAGGTGACTGCAGTTGGGAGGCTTCTGTTCCTCAGATTCGTCAGAAATGGGGAGAGGGGAATGGATACAAATCTGTCTTTCTGAGTGAGGTTCAGAAGTTTTTATTGAGTAAACTTCAGATTGTGGCATGCCTTTGTCAATATCCAGAGTTTTGATGAAATTCCTTTGGGAATTTTTGCCACTGCTTTTCATTTTTATGAAGGTGTGGGTTTGAGGAGTTCATCCCTCCTGGAGGTCTTGCCTTCCAGTTAGTGATTTGGTAGAGATCCTCTCAGTTTGGATTGGTCTGTTGTTTTCATGATTAGATTGGAATTTGGTTTAGGGAATATCGCAGAAGTCATATACCTTTCTCATCACATGATTTCATGGGGGAGATGGTGGCAAAAATGCCTTATTACTTATGGTGGTGTCTGCTGGGTTTTCCACTGAACATTTACTGTTTTCCATTTTGCAATGTCTTAGGGGAAGATCCTTCAGACTCTGTTGCCATCTTGTTTCTTCTCAATTTTTTCCCCACTAATGGTAGGATCTCTTGTCTACAGCAAAATTTTCATGTTTTTTCCATCTAGGGATCAAATCCAGGACCTTGTACATTTTAAACAAGCTACACCCCAGTCTTTGTCTGTCACTAAGCTATAGCCCCAGGCTTTGTCTTTAGTTTTTTAAATTATTATGAATACATGGATTTAAATGTAATTGATTGACATGAGTTCATTGTGGTTACTTTTGTAATTGATATTCTTGGTCAATAGGAATCATTCAAATTGATTTCAGCGTCTTTTAAATATAACTTACAATCATTTATTTTAGACCACACCCCAGACCCATTTATTCATTTCCTATTTAACCTGTGAAGCCACAGTGGCCTTTTTTTTTTCTTTCTTTTTCTCTGTGGTACTAGGGATCAAACATGGGACCTTGCACATGTCCAGCAAGTACCCTACCACTGGACTACATCCCCAGTCCCCACACTGTTCTTTTTCTTTCATTCTTTTTTTTTTCATTTTTGGGATTGAACTCAGGGGCATTTAACCACAGAGTCACATCCCTGGCCTTTTTTATTTTTTATTTTGAGACAGGGTCTCGCTAAGTTCCTGAGGCTGTCCTTGAACCTTTAGACCTCCTGCCTCGGCCTCCTGAGTCACTGGGATTACAGATGTGTACCCCACACCCAGCTTCCCAGTCTTTTTTTTTTTTTTTTTTTTTTACAGAGAGAGGGAGAAAGTTTGAGAGAGAGAGAATCAATTTTATTTTTTCATCTGGCCTTTGTTTCTCCGACACTTAGTTGTGTATGTGGTTTGAACCTGGATCCTTGTGCTTGCCAGGAAAGTGCTCCAACTGCTGAGCCACTACTCCAGCCCCTTCCCAGTCCTTTTTTAAAATTTATTTTGTATAATATAAGTTGCTCAGACTGGCCTCAAACTTGTGATGCTCTTCCCAGGGCCTTCAGGTACTCTGTCACCCTGGCCTTGTTATTTTCAAATTTTTCTTATGGCTTTCACTGGCCTGGGAAGCCCAATATGCTTATTTCTCACTGCCCTGCCAGAATCTATCTACTTTGCTCATTTTTTTTGTTTTTTAATTTGAAGTGATATACATATTCTTTTTTTTTTTTTTAAGAGAAAGTGGGACAGAGAGAGAGAAAGAGAGAATCATTTTTTTTTTTTTTTACATAGCCTTTGTTGCTCTGACAGTTCATTGTATTTGTGTGCTGGGGTTTGAACCCGTATCCTTGCACATGCCAGGCAAGCACCGTAACCACCGAGCCACTGCTTCAGCCCCTACTTTGGTCCTCTTTTAATGGTCATTATGGTGATCCTCAACTCTGCAGTTCCCATCTTCCCTGCAAGGGAGGGGTCAGGTAGTCTCAAATGGGGGGGCATTACTGTCTTCAAACACTTCGAAAATAATTAGTTGCCATAGTGACTGCCAGAGTTCCTAATACTTGGTTCTCATTAGCCAGGTATGTGATGTTCTTGCCTTGCTTGGGATAGTCCCACCCCCAAATGCCAGGCAAGCACTAGTTGAAAGGTACTTCCTGAAGAGTATCATAAAGGTAAAGCTTACCCACGTGTCTGGATTTCTTGACAGGAGAAGATTGAGAAGGGGCTGTGTGACAGCCAGGTTCTTCACCTTTACGGCATGATGGTCCAGCTCCTTCCTGTTGAATTCCTGTAGTGGGAGGCCAGTGTACTTATTTGTGCAAGACTTTCCTTGCTATATATAGCAGAGTGCAAGAACTTACAGGAAAAATGAAGAGGCTGTTTCGATTTCTACTTTTTTAGGATACTCTTAGCTTGGCTTTCTATGTTTGCTTGTTTTGGGTTTTCCTGGAGTATAGTCTGTATGCATTGTCCTGCTCTTACACTCTGGTTATTTTCCTCTGGGGATACTGTATTTTAGATTGGTTTGCCTACCAGACTACTTTTTATAAGGTCCGAAGGAATTCTTTTGCCTATTTTAAGTTAACTAAGGATAATCCCCTCAATGAGGCAGAACCTCTCCAGCATGTAGATAGATGCCTGCAGCTGCTTTTCTTCAGCTCAATCTCTTTATTTAAATCAGAGGGAGGTGCCAACAATGTAGCATATTCTTTACCCCCATGAGAATCCAAATAATACTTATGCAATCATTTAATTCTGGAAAATTCACAATCTTAAGCATTTATATTGCTTGTAGGGGCGAAATATAGAAGAAACAAGAGACTGGGTTGTGGGCAATTCTGGTTTCAGAACATAGGCATTTCATATTGTTACTTTATATGCCTTCATGATTTTATAATAACTCCTTAATAAAAAAATTTAAAAGGATGCTTGGGATTGTAGCTCAGAGGTTAAGTATCCCTGGGTTTAATCCCTATTATCAAAAATAAATAAATAAATCAGAGGGAGGATATTATTAAATCAGGGGGTGGATAAAAGCCTCCGGTTTTTCTGTAAGAAATAAGGGATGTAACGCACGCAACATCCAAAGGGTTAGATGTAGTGCCTGGAAGGTAGGTGAACATTTGAAAAGATTAGGTGTGACTCATTACTGTTACTAATATAACTCTTACTATTATTCAGATTTTTGATCAAGATGTTTGTCTGCATTGGTGTAGATGTACTTCCAGCCAAAACAGCACTTAGGGCTGCTGATGAAGCTCAATGACAGAGCGCTTTTCTTAGCATGCACAAGGTCCTGGTTGCCATCCCCAGTACCTCAGAAAACAAAATGAACAAAAATGAAGTACTTTAGTTGTTATTTAAACTATAGTTTTATCATGAGTACAGGCATGGTGTTTGAAAAGCATTTTGAAATATTGAAAATAACTCATCGCTAACCTTATGAATTGCCAGGAATCCAGGGATAATCTTGGGTTTTATTTATATTTATATACATACACACACACACACACACACACACACACACATGTACATATATTTTTTTTTAAAAAAGAGAAGGACATCACGCACATGAGAGAATCAATTTTTTTATTGAGAGATTTATTATTGAACAACCATATAAGTTTTTAACAAAATAATATAAAATGTGTATAGATTCTGGATATTAGAATTACCCTCAGGAGTGCCCCCCAATTACCTACCCTTATCCCTCCCTTCCCCTTCCCACAATATCTCTAAAAAAGTATTATGTTGTATACCATTACACCTTATGTGGATTCAACACATGATAATAGACCAACTTTCCCACTGGCCTGGGTCTAGATCCAGCCTCCACAGATGAATGGCGACATTCGATCCTTGGTTCTCTGGGTTAAGCTGATTTTACTCAGCATAATTTCTTCCATAGCCATCCATTTACCTTCAAAGGCTGCAATATCATTGTTTCTAATTGTTGTGTAAAATTCCATGGTATAAATGTACCACAGTTTTTGGATCCATTCATCCAGTGAGGGACATCTGGGTTGTTTCCATAATCTAGCAATAGTAAATTGAGCTGTTATGAACATAGATATTGCTGTGTCACTATAATGAGCTGGAGAATCATTTTTTATTGAGTTTTTCACATGGCTTTCGTTGCTTTAACACTTAGCTTTGTATGTGGGTGCTGGGGTTTGAACCCGTGTACTCGCACATGCTGGGCAAGCACCGTAACCACCAAGCCACCGCTCTAGCCCTGCAAATATATTCTTAGAAACATACTTCTTAGAAAAAACACTGGGAAAATGGTAACATTAAGGCATTATGTGCTTAACAATTGCAAAGACAATGTGTTATATACTATAAATCCAATAGCATTTGGAAATAGCCTTTTT
Source organism: Aplodontia rufa (assembly GCA_004027875.1). Classification (NCBI taxonomy): domain Eukaryota; kingdom Metazoa; phylum Chordata; class Mammalia; order Rodentia; family Aplodontiidae; genus Aplodontia; species Aplodontia rufa. Next base: position 8,240 of record PVKS010030137.1, on the reverse strand, counting down.
GAGGAATTTTGTTGAAAAAGAGTAAAAAGCTCAGTGCACTGACTTAATGGTGTCTTTGAAATCATCATTTTTGCCCACTAACAGTTGTGAAAATGAAAACCCTAAAGCAAGTTTCTGGTTTTCAAAAGGAAAGTAAACTGAGACCCACAACAAAGGCTTCCTTTCAGAACTGTGCCATCAAGCTCTCTCTCTCTACGAAGAGGCCTAACCATGCTCTGGAGACCTGCGACTTTTCTGATAGGTGCTGCAGGTCACTTCAGGGACCTGCCTAATTTATCCTTTACAATCAGATTAGCCACATGTTGGAACTGTGGGGCATTCATAGAGAGGCCCCAGGGTAGGAACAGACCTGAGGGTGTGCTGGTCTAACTGGACTGGCACCCCACCTCCAAAGCTCTTGAGAGCCCCTGCTCTACTCCTTAGCACCTGTGTCTGCTTGTCTTTCTCTCACCAATGCTATCCTACATGGAAACCTCTGACCCTAAAGGAATCCATATGTGAGGGGTTAATAAGATGGCAGGAAACCCAGTGCATCACCAGATATTTAAACTGAGTTATTTCAAGGTGTGTGTGTGTGTGTGTGTGTGTGTGTGTCTGTGTGTGGGGTATTGGGGATCAAACCAAGGCTTTAGGCATGCTAAGCAAGTGCTCTTCCACTGAGTTATACCCCAGCCCAATTCCACTACTATTTTGCCTAGGGGTGTGTGTGTGTCTGTGTGTGTGTATACGTATTTCTAATAACCCTTTGTTTTTTTTAAAGAGAATCAATTTTATTTATTTTTTCATCTGGTTTTGTTTTTCTGATACTTAGTTGTATATGTGGTACTGGGGTTCAAACCTGTGTCCTTGTGCTTGCCAGGCAAATGCTCTACCTCTGAGCCACCCCTCCTGCCCTCGAATAACTGTTTTAAAAAATCAAGTTCAGATCAGTTACATGTGTTTCCAAGTTCTATCCTTTGTCATGCGATGGCCTTGGGGATCTTGGTGACACATGCAGAATGTGTCAGCTGTGGGTGAGAGGTGAATGTGGCAGATGCACCCTGGTTGTCTGGGCTCTTCTTCCCACTTTCCTTTCCCGCAGCCTATTGGACCAGGGTGAGCTGGCCTGGTGAGTCACCGCAGTTGGGGAGGAACTTAAGGCATAGACCTCAGGTTGGCTCCAGCCAAGGTGCCTGCTCTCCAGCTCCCTCTTACCAGTTACAGTCCTCCAAAACTAGCAAGTGTGTGGAGGAGCAGCCTTGGGGACTCCTGGCCTGCTGCCAACCCAGAGGGTGTGGCCACATCCCTTCTCCTGGCTTTTCTCTCCAGGGTCCAGCCAGAGATCATACCAGACACAGCTGGGGCCTCTCCCTATTGCTCTTTGCCAAGTTGGAAATCAATGTAGTTTCACAGACAGAATCCATCCTGGCTCTCTGTCTTGGTCATCCCCAATGCACAATGGCTCACAAAAATCTAATGACTCAGAAAACTCAGAACAATGTGGGGGAAAAGACAGAAAAGACAGCACAGAAGGAGAGTGGGGTTATTAGGAGGAAGCTGGGGAGTGTGTCCTGGAATTCTCTCTGTTTCAGAATAAAGAAGACCCTCGCCCCCACTTACTGGAGATTGAACCCAGGACCTAGTACATGGTAGACAAGTACTCTACCACTGACCTCATCCCCAACCCCGTTACAATTATAATTACTATTATTTTGGTACTGGGGATAGAACCCAATGGTGCTTTACCTCTGAGCTGTATCCCCAGCCCATTTTATTTTTTTATTTTGAGACAGAGTCACCCTGTCCAGGCCGGCCAGGAACTTGCAATCCTGCTTTAGCCTCCCAAGTAGCTGTGATTGCAAGAGTGTGCCAGTATACCTGGCTACTTTTTTGTCATTTAACTTTTATTGCAACTTGCATTAAGCAGTTTCAATTTACAATATCCCCTATGTCTTTTTGTTTTTTGGTTCTGGTGCTGGGGATCAAACCCAGGGCCTGATGCATGCTAGTGGGCAGTGTACCACTGATTACATTCTCAGGTAATTTTTTTACCCTTAAGTAGGATAGCAAGTTGATTCATTCCATTGCAGTTTGGTGGCTGAATTGCAGGCAGTATCATGGGTGGCATGTGTTGTGGGTCAGAGGGCCACTCTTACAGAGGCCCCAGGGTTCTCTCACACAGGAGGCTGGGTTGAGTCTGAGCTATGGTTGCACTCACCCTTCATCACTGTTCACCTCCTCCCTCTTTCTGGTCTAACTTCTCTTTTTCCCTCATTAGTTTCCCATCCTGTTATATTCCTTTGTGAAGTGTCCAGCAGGACTTAATGAGAGGAATTCCTTCTTAATGCACCCTTGGGCCTTGGAGAAGGTATGGAGGGAGCATGGTGTCTATAATGCTTGGCTCTATTCCCAGGCAACTCCTGCATGCAGTGACATCTTAAATCAGTTTCTGCTTATCCAGTCCTTTCTTAGCCTTGTCCTTACTTTATGTGTGCTAATGTTTTGAAATCTGCAGCCTTGCTGACCATAGAGGGACTGTCCCTCCCAGGGATCACTAATCCCTAGAGGTAGTACACCTCTGCCCTAGCAGTGTGCCATTTCTGTGGAGACCTACTAGTCTGAGCATATACCCCCAACCACCTTCTTTATCAGTATTTCTTCATTACTTTAGGTCTAGGTACCAGGCAACTAGGAATAGCCCCTGCACCCCAAAGCCTGCTGAGATTATTCATGCAAGCCAATTCTAAGCCTTCTAGCCCTGCCTCGCTTATTTATTTATTTTGGTACTGGGGGTTGAACCCAGGGGTGCTTAACCATTGAGCCACATCCTAAATATTTTATTTTGAGACAGGGTTTTGCTAAGTTGCTTAGGGCCTTGCTAGGTTGCTGAGGCTGGCTTTGAACTTGTGATCCTCCTGCCTCAGCATTCCAAGTATGGGGATGGGGCCTGGAGATTGAACTGGGGTCCTCTTGCTTGCTAGGCAAGTGCTGTACCACTGACATACACCCAGAGCTGGAAAATATCTGAATTTATCAACAGCTGCCTTTGCCAGACCCTGTTCTAGGTCCACCCACCTCATCATCTCCAGGCCTGATTTTTTTTAGATTATAAATGTTATGTCTTTGAATCTTGGAATCTCTCAGTGAGTGAGTGAGTCCAGATTTCTTGTAAACTGAACTGCAGTCCTTGATCTTCCTGGTAAGGTGTCCCTGGGGCTCATGCTCTATGCCACTGTATACACAACTGTATCCTTTGCTTCCCATGCCACCCTTGACTCCATCTCCAGCCATGTATCCAAAGCCCAGGGAATACAGTTCCCTGCCACTGCCCTTCCCTTGCTCCAGTTGTTTACAGTGCTGAAGTATCTTTCTTGACTCTGGGCCACTTCCAGGATCAGTGCATTGTACGGTTCCTGTGGTTCCTGCTGTGGAGCAGGCACTCAACATCTCAGATTGAATGAGCAGACTAATTCCTGAACTAATCTTCACTATATATCTGAGTGATGGCACAGTGAACATGTGTGTGGTAGGCAGAATAAATTTCATAAATGCCCTTCCCCCCGACATCCATATCCTCATCCTTAGAACCTGTGCCCATGTTAGGTTACATGAGAAAGGGGAATTAGACTTGTTTGCAGCGTATGTTGGAGAGGTGGCTTGGGTGTTATGGCGCTTGCCTGGTATGCCAGAGGATGTAGGTTCAAACCCCAGCATCATGTGTACACATGAAGTGTTGGAGCAATGAAAACCACATGAAAAACTAAATAAAATTAACTACTGTAGCACCTCATACAAGTGGATCATATAGTATTTATCCTTGTGTGACTTTTTTAAAAAAATTCTTTTACAGAGAGAGGGACAGTGAGAGAGAGAGAGAATCAGTTTTATTCAGTTTTTTTTTTTTCACGTGGCCTTCGTTGCTCCTGAGACTTTGTTGTATATGTGCTAGGGTTTGAACTCATGTACTTGCACATGCCATCACTCCAGCCCCATGTGTGACTTGTTTATTTCACTCAGGATAATGTCCTCAAGATTCATCCATGTTGTAGCATGTGTCAGAATTTCATTTGTAAGGCTTGATTATTCCATTGTATGAATATACCATATTCAATTTATCTCTTCAGCTGTCGGTGGCCCCTGGGGTTACTTCTGTCTTAATGGTAATTGTGATCAGTGCTGCTGTGTATGTGTATATACAGATGTCTGCATGAGTATCTTGTGCTTTTTTTTTCTTTAGGGTTGAGGACCGAACTCGGGGCCTTGCACGTGGTAGGCAAGTACTCTGCCACTGACCTTAATCCCCAGCCCCGTGTGCTTTTCATGTATGGAGGCGTTTTGCATGGATTTGGTTTGGATTCCTTTTTCACAGGGCTCTCTTCTGGAGGGCATAATCTGAGTGGTGACTAGGGCAGCAAGTCTTTTCCTGACTTACTTTTTGGGTTGCTCTCTTGCTGTCTAAGAAGATTGCCTTGACCCTTAACTCAAGGTGGTGCTGTTAATGGACAGGTCTCCAGGGGTGCTGGCCAGGTGTTTGCTCACATTGGTGCATGGACAAGTGCGCACAGTGAGCTCAGGAGAGTTGCTGTCAGCTGAGCGTAGGTCAAGTGTTCTGTTTGTGATCTTGTTGCCTAGATACTATCCTAACCTTTATCTTCTGACATTGAGACTTCTTTTGAATCTAGAGTAAGAGCCCTATTTTAGTGGCATCAGGAACATGGCTGTGAACTCAGAGTAGAATATGAGAAATAGTGCCATCACCAACATGTCTCTGGTACCATGTGTGCACATGCACATGCACACGCACATGCACGCACACTCTCACGAGAAGGGTATGCTGGCTTATTGAATTTGAAGCTTGACTTTGTCTTCTTGGCCTTTCTTTGTCAAATATTTCACCTCCGTTTTCCTTACTGTTATCCATAGTGTATCCCCTTTGTTCATGCTTTGATTCTCAGCATGCAGAGTGAGATATTGCATCCTGAGACTTGCTGGCCACAGGGTACAAGAGTGGAGATCTTTTTTTTTTTCCAGGGCTGAGGACCGAACTCGGGGTCTTGCGCATGCTGGGCAAGTGCTCTGCCACTGAGCTAAATCCCCATCCCCAAGAGTGGAGATCTTGCTTGGCGTGTGTTCACCACACCACGTGCAAGTGCCACCTTCTCCCTGCATTGGGAGTTTTCTCATGGAAACTCTTCTCATTCATTGCTTCCTATGGTCCTTGTTTAGGGCTATGCCCCTTTTAGTAAAATCAGAGGCATGCAGTGACTTAAGACTGGAAGAATAGACAGATCAGCCAGACCTAAAATTTATCACTGAAGATGAAGAGTGGTTGAAATCATGTGTGTCTAAGGTTGGAGGGTTTGGAGGGTCCCTAGTGTCTGGTTCTGCTGCAGCTGGCTCAGTCATCTGCCCTGATAGTCATGGTGTGTACTTGCAGGGAACCCTCCTGTCCCTCTGCCATTCAGGATAAGTAGGGTGGCAGGAACGGCCTATGAGGGCAAGGTGGGCTACACCATTACAAGTCTTGCTTTCAGCATTATTTATTTATTGGTACTAAGGATTGAATCCAGGGACCTTAACCACTTAGCCACATCCCCATCCCTTGTTATATTTTTAGTTTGAGACAGAGTCTTACTACGTTGCTTAGGGCCTCACAAAGTTGCTGAGGCTTGCTCTGAACTTGAGATCCTCTTGCCTCAGCCTCTCAAGTAGCTGGGATTACGTGTGTGTGCCACTGCTCCCGGTTTCTCTCTCTACATTTTAAAAGCCCACAGGAAAATGGAAATTATTTTTAAAGGAAAGCAGTTTCAATTATTTGGTTCACTTTTGATTGCCTGAGATATTAATAACCTCCTTTTTTGAAAGTAGGACATCATAAAAATTAATGTATCAGGAATGTAGTCATAAGTAGGAAAATCTCCTAAATTTCATTACCCTAAGCAGGATCCACAGTTTAGGAAGACCCCATAAAATTTCCTTTTACTTGCATCATAATTTAACTTTAGGTCACAGTTAATGAATCGTCCCTTTTGTATGGATTCCAGCTCTCTGTGGAGAGAGAAAAATTTGAGACTTGTCTTTTCATTGTCTTTTCAATTCAGTGACCAATTCTGCCTCCTCATTGTGAAGATATTCAAATGAAATGGTGGGACGTATAAATAACCAGTTGTAAATAATATATGTAATAAGTACATGACAAAGGTATTTTTAACATCTGATATCTGCTTTGTGGCCTTGTCATTTGTTTCTGACATTTTGGCGTCCTCATATTGTGTGAGGTAACAATAATAAAGTGTCATCTACGTTTGGCTTGTCTTTTTGTTTTTATCATTGGTGCATTGCAGTTTTACTTAAGGGATTTGTTGTTACACATTCACACATGCACTTTTTATATCCACATAATTTGATCCCATTCCCTCCCTAGCATTAGCTCCCTTCTCCTGGTCTCTTTCCTCCACTGTTCCCCACCCCCAATTTTTATATAAAGTTTATTTATTTTTTTTACTTTTCCTGTTTTAAATGCCCAAGGAAGCTGTTCAGTTTCTCAGAGGTGCAAAGTATACCATATAGTGTTTGCATCACCCCTTTTCTTTCCCGTCCTCTCTCCTTCTCCCTTCCCACTCAGCCAAGCCCCCCCCCCCAGTTCTTTTGTTAACCTGTGTTTGCTGGATCTATTATATAAGCTTGTCCTTCTCTCACCCTTTCTTTGGTTTTATTCTAGCTTCTACATGTGACCTTTGAGTTTCTGAGTTTGGCTAATTTCACCTAGCTTGATTTTCTCCATTTCCACTCATTTACAGCAATACCTTTGGTTTGTCTTAATCCAAAAATGAACATTGTCATTTTCAGCAAAGGGTGATTTTATTTGTTTATGTATCATGGTTCTGGGATGATTGGAACCTACAGCCTTATGTACACCAGGCAAGCTCTCCACCACTGAACTACACCCCAAACAAACCCCAGTATAGTTACATTAACAAATCCTCCATACTTATGTCTCAAGAATAAGAGACAGGTGGGGCTGGAGCGGTGGCTCAGCGGTTTCGGCGCTTGCCTGGCAAGCATGAGGACTAGGTTCAAACCCCAGTACCACGTACACAACTGAGTGTTGGAGCAACTAAGGCCATGTGAAAAACTCAATAAAGTTGTTCCTCTCTTAAAAAAAAAAAAGAATAAGAGTCAGGTAAAATAGAGCCTCCAGTCCTTTATATCAGGGCTCAAGTGTTTTTTTTTTTTTTTCCCTTTTGGTACCAGGGAATGAACCCAGGGATGCTCTACCACTGAGCTGTATCGCCAGCCCTTTTTACTTTTTATTTTGAGACTAAGTTGCTTAGTGCCTCTCTAATTTGCTGAGGCTGGTTTTGAACTTGTAATCCTCCTGCCTTGGCCTCCTGAAATATTGGGATTACAGGCATTATAGGTATGTGTCACAACACCTGGTTGGGTCTAAGAGTTCTTGAACTTAGAACACTTGCATCAGTTGGAAGGACAATCCAGAAATAGCTTCCAGAGTTACTGGGATCTCTGGAACTTTATTGGCATGATTTCCCCAGGGAGCTCGAAGGTGGGAGTTTCATGTTTGTAGCCGTGGGTCAATCTGTTTGTTGGAGGAAGAGTTCTCCTTGAATATCCTCAAGAATCTGCCCTAATCTGGACATTTTGAATGATCTTTGAAGAGAGGGGAATCAGGGTGGGGCTCAGGGTGGGATGTTAAAGGAAGTTGTATCCACTCAAAGATGTCTAGTAGGATTATGCTGCATGTGTGCTTGTGCATGTGTGTGCGCACCCACCTTTGGTCTAATGCAGGATGCATATGATAAATCCCTGCAGAGAGGAGTAACTCTTTTATGCACCAAATCTGAGATCTGATTTGGGAAAAAATGTATTATAATGTCTACCCATAGGCAAAGTTCAGCCAGGTTCTTAAGAGTTTATGATGTCCTCCTCCCATTGAGTTACCTCTGTCTCACTCCACTTCTTCCACTATCTGAACTTCCACATCTGTGGATCTGTGCACCCTGTTGCTTCTAAGGTTCATGTCAGCCTTCTGGTCCCAGGGAGGAAACACATGGAAGTGACCATGCTGGACATGAGTTTGCACAGTTTAATTTTGTACTTGCTCTTCCAGCTGCTGATAACTTCAGGCAACCATTTAAAATGCTGGTTTTGATATTCTGGAAAGGGGAGGGAGGTCCTTTTGATATTTAAATAAGACTACTTAAATATAGAATCAAAGGCTTTTTTTTTTTTTTTTAAGAGAG
>PVKS010030136.1:0-24690 GCA_004027875.1 Aplodontia rufa | reverse complement strand
CCAAGCCCCTAGGTATGAGGGAAGAGAGGCAATAACTAACGGAAGGGAGAACTTTCAATAGACTATAAAAAGAACAAGTCACATCCGCTCCTTAGGCTCTTGCTCCAGATTCTCCGTCTCCCACTCTGGTAAAAGTCTGTTCTGCTCCCTCTGCTATTCTGTCTATTATTTTCTTAAATAAAACCCTTCTGCTCTGTTTGAAAATAAATGCCCTCTCCCAACTGGTGGGTAGAATCACAGCCTCTGGGACAGGAGGACAGGAGTCCCCTGTGTTTCTCCTTTGCTAGCAAAGCAATAAAACTTCTTTTTCCTTTTCCTCAAAACCATGTCCTCTTTATTTTACTGTATCATGGACAAGGACTGAGCTTTCAGTAACAAGATGATAAATGCACTGAAGGGTTGAAGATATAGTTCAGTAGTAGAACACTTTCCTATTGTGCATGAGACCCTAATCTTGATACTCGACTTACAAAACAAAACAAAAAAACTTCCTAAAGATAAATTGCCAGCAAGAATATTATATTTGACAAAACTGCCTTTCAAAACCAATGTGGTACCGGCATGAAAATAGTACATAGACCAGTGGACTTGAACAGAAGGCACGGAGACAAACCCACCAGCGACAGCCATCTGATTCTTGAAAAGGAGGCCAAAAGGCTACAGTTTAGGAAAGGCAGCCTCTTTAAGAAATAGTGATGGGAAAAGTGGCTATCCATATATAGAAGAATTGCCCTGTACAAAAAGTGATTCAAAATGAATCAAAGACCTAAGCATAAGACATAAACTTTGAAACTACTTGAAGAAAACTGGGAAAACACTTCAAGACAGTCATAGGCAATAACTTCCTGAATAGGACTCCAATCACTCAGAAACATCAGGAACTGACAAATGTGATCACTGCAAATCAAACAGCCTCTGCACAGCAAATGAAACAATTAAGAGAAGGAAGAGAGATCCTGCAGAATGGGAGAAAAATCTTTACCAGCCATTCTTCCAACAAAGGATTAATATCCAGATTATATAAAGAACTTGCAAAACTCAACATCAAAATACCAAATAGCTCAATCAACAAGGGTGAATGAATTGAATAGGCATGCCTCAAAAGAAGGATAAATGGCCAATCATTACAAAAAAAAATTTCCAGCGTTTTTAGCCATCAGAAAATGCAAATAGAAACTACACTGAGATTTCATTTCATGTTTATCAGAATGGCAATCATCAATAATACTAAAAGCAATAGTGGTGAGAATGTGGTGGGGAGGGAAGGAGCCATTATATGTGGTTGGGATTGTAAATTAGTACAGTCCCTATAAAAATTGATATGAAGGTTCATCAAAAACTAAGAACAAAACTTCCAAATGATTCCATAATATCACTCCTGGGCATAAACTTAAAGGAATTAAAGTCAGTATATTATGGAGACACCTGCATTCCGTATTTCTTACAATTCAACTCACAAAAGCTAAGTTATGGAATTCACTTAGCTACTCACCTAGTGATGAATGGGTGAAGAAGAACAAAATCATGTCGTTTGCAAGAAAATGGATGGAAATGGAGAGTATCATGTTAAGTAAAATAAGCTAGTCCGAGAAAGAAAATTATTGCACATTTTCTCATACCTGTAACCTAGAAAAAGATAGATGGCCTGAAATATGAAGGAGACTGTTAGAGATGAGAAAGGGGATCCATTCTGTATGATTACTATGCATGAATTAAAAAATGATGGAGAAATAAAGACCTTGCCAGATAATAAGAGCTGAGAGAGTTCATCACTTCTGGTCTTGCCTTATAAGAAATAATAAAGGAAGTCATTCAGGTTGAAATGAAAATGGTCCTACACTGTAACACAAAATCACATAAAAATATGTACTCACTGACATAAGTGAATATTTAAATCATATAATATTACAATGGTTATCTATAATAAATTTTAATTCTGGTGCAGAACATACAAGATAAAAGCAAAAATAATTATAGCTATAAAATGACATTAAAGGTATACAAATATTAAAAATATATAATTTGTAATAAAGCATAGAATTTGAGGTAAGGTAGATGTAAAAAAGAGTTTTTATAGGTAATGAAATTATCAAATTAAAATAGAATTTTATGCCTAAATGGTGTATTTTGCAATTGCCCTGGAAACCACAAAGAAAATGCCTATAGAAAATATGATGAATGAATCAGAGCATGTCCACACAAAAGCTCAGTAAAACACAAGGAAAGGCAATTAGAGAAGAAAAGAAACTAAATAGTAAATAATTTAAAATGATGATAATTACTCCTTCTGTGTCAGTTCTTTCCTACCAACAGTTTAAGTACAAGTAAAGTATTCCCCCATTAAAAATATAGAGCAGATGATTGGATTAAACAATAAAATATAGCTATATGCTTTATTCAAAATATTCCTTTTATTCTTACATAATCATAAAGTGAAAGTGAAAGATGGAAAAGTGTACTTCATATAGATACTAAGAGAAATAGAGCAGAGAAGGCCATAATCATGTGACACACAATAGATGTTTTGTGAAATAGTCAAAAAGACAAAGAAGAATATTATACAATGATAAAATAATAAATTATCAGGAAGATATAATAATTGTAAGTATATGTGTACCCAGCATTGGTGCATGTGAGTATATGAAGTTAACCCTGCAATAATTGAAGGGAAAGAAATCATAACTCCATAATTGATTTTCATATCCACTTTAAATAATGGGTGGAGCACACTGTAATTGATAAGGGAACAGAAGACTTCAGCAGCACTGTAGAGCAGTTGGACCTGACACATCCAGAGCACTTCACCAGCATCAGCACAACGCATATTCTTCTCAAGGGCACACAAAACAATCTTGGATTATATCACATTAGTTCAAAAATAAGTCTTTACAAATTTAAGAAGCTTGAAATCATACCAGGTATCTTTTCTGACCACAGTGGAATAAAACTATAATACTTTGAAAAAATAGAAAGGAAAATTCTGCATGTGTGGACATTAACATAGTATTGAACCACCCAGGGATCAAACACAAAATCACAATGGAAGCCACCAATTATCTTGGGACAAATGATAAGTCAAACACAATATACTAAAACCTATGGATGAAGCAAAGAACAGTTCTAAGAGGAAAATTTATAGTGATAAATATCTACACTACAGATGAAATAGTTCAAATTAATAACCTGACTTTATACCTCATGGAATGAGAAAATGATTTGAACCCACATTAGTAAAGAAAAGTAATAATAAAGAGTAGAACAGATAAATTAAATGGAGAACCAAAAATAATGTAAACATGTTTAAAAAACTGAGTTGACTTTTTGAAAAGATCAACACAACTGGCAAACCAAACCCTTTGTGAAACTGAAAACGAAAATAAAAATTAAAAATAACAAAAAAATAGAGAGAGGGGGTGAAAGTGGAGAGAGTAAAGAAAAAGTAATTATAAGATAAAAATACAAAGTATTATATGCTAATTTTTTTAAAGAGAGAGGGACAGTGAGAGAGAGAGAGACAGAGAAAGGGAGAAACAACTTTATTTAGTTTTTCACATGGCCTTAGTTGATCTAACACTTAGTTGTGTACGTGGTGCTGGGATTTGAACCTGAGTCCTCGCACCTGCCAGGCAAGCACCGAAACCGCTGAGCCACTGCTCCAGTCCCTATGCTAATTATTTTGGATAACCCAGAGGAAGTAGATACATTTCTAGAAATACACAACCTACCAAAATTGAATCATGAAGGTCATTGACTCTGTAATCAAAAACATCCCAACAATGAAAAGCCCAGGGCTGAATAGCTACACCAGAGAATTCTAAAAACATTTAATGAATTAATATCAATCCTCAAATTATTTCAAAACTCATTTTATGAGAACAGCATCACCTTGATACCAAAATCACATAAAGATATTATGTGAAAAGAGTAGACCAATATCTCCAATAAACATTGACATAAACATTCTCAAAAAAATACTAGCAAGCAAAGTTCAACAACATATTAAAAGGATGATCAAGTGACACCATGACCAAGTATGATTTATTCCTGGAATGTGATGATAATTTAATATGTGAAAATGGATTAACATAATATACCACGGTAAAAGAAAGGAGGACAAAGAACTGAATTTTCATCTCATTGATGTAGAAAAAGTACTTAACAAATTTTAACACTTTTCCGGATTAAAAACAATAGAGTAGGAAAAGATTAAATTAACTCAACATAATAAAGGCCATACATCAAAAGCCCACATTTAGCATCATACTTAAAAGTAAATAGTTAAAAGCTATTAGTATAACATGAGAAACAAGGCAAAAATTACCACTATTCTACTCAACATAGTACTGGAAGTCCTAGCTAGAACAATTAATCAAGAAAAACAAAGAAAGGACATGCAAGTTGGAATGGAAGAAGAAAAAGTTTTACTGTTTGCAGGTGATCTGATCTCATACGTAGAACACACTAAAGAAGCATACACCTACACACACACACAAAAAAAAAACTTGTTGGAACTACTAAATTAATTCAACTACATTGTAGTATGCAAAATCAACATGCAAAAATCAGATGCACTTCTTTATATTAATAATCAAAAATTCTAAAATGAAGGAAGTCCTAAATTAAGGAAATATCATCTAATGTAATAAAATACTTAAGGAAAAATTTCAAAGAAGCAAAAAGGACTTATTCACTGATTTCTTTATAATATAGTTGAAAGAAATTAAAGATAAAAATGAATGGAAAGACTTCATTTTCATGGATTGGAAGGCATTATTGTCATAATATCCATACTAAAAAATTAATCTATATACTGAATGTAGTCCCTGTCTAGATCTAATTGACAAAGATAGAAAAAAACAAAAAAATTGTATGTAATGTCATATGATATAGTAAAAACAACCTTGAGAAAGAGGGACAAAGTTAGAGGTCTTATACTTGCTGATTTTAAAACATATTACAAAGCTATGGTAATCAAAACAACATGCTTCTGGCACCCAAATATGTCTGTAGCCCAATGGAACAGAATATAGAATCCAGATATACCCTTGGCATACCTGGTCAAATGATCTTAGAGGGTAACAAAGCTAAGGGGGAATAAAGTATCGACAATAGCATTGGGAAAACTGGACATGAACATATGAAAGAAAGAAGTTGGGCTTTGCTTTATGTACTAAAATTTAAAAGTTTACGGAAAATGCACTAAGGTCCTAAATACAAGATTTGAAATTTTAAACACAAGAAATACAAGAGGAAAAGCATAGATGACATTTTTATATCTAATTTTGGCAATCATTCCTTGGCTATGACAGCAAGTCACGAAAAGTAAAAAATAGTTAAATGCCATTTTATCAAAATATTAATTAAACAATATCCAGAACATGCTATGAACTATTAAATTAGCTACAGCAACAAAGCCAGTTTAAAAAAAGTGGGTAAAGGACTTGAATAAACAGTTTTACAAAAAATTCACAATGGCCAATAACATATTAAAAGTTGTTCAGTGTTAATAGTATCAGCAAAATACAAATCAAATGTAAAAGGAACTATCACCTCATACCCATTAAGATTGCCAGAGTCCAAAACAAATATTTGCCAGGATATGGAGAAATGAAAACCCTGCTTCACTGTTAATGGAATGTAAAATGATTTCAAACACTATAGAAAACAGGATGGAGGCTCCACAAAGAATTAAAAATTGAACTATATGATTTAGCAATCACACCTTTGAGTACACAGTCAAAAGAATTTAAAACAGGATATACATTAGCTGTTTGCCTACCTCATTTCTTTAGCATTCTTCACAATAACCAATAATTAGATGCAACTTAAGTGTTCACCAAAAGATGAACGGGTAAAGGAAATGTGGTACGTACATAGAACAGCATCTTATTCAGCCTTAAAAGGGAAAGAAATTCTGCTATTTTCAACAACAGGGATGAAACTTGGCAGCATTTGGCTTAAGCGAAAAATTTTAGCCAAACTCAAATGACATACATGGTATGATTGTACCTATATGAGGAATCTATTGTTGTCAAAATCTTGGACACTGGCCTGCACAGTCCCCTCCAGGGTTACACATGCGTGCTGAGCTCCTCTCCTCTCCCACCATTTCTGGACTCATTCTTGAAGCCTAGCTACAGTCCTCCTTCTCCACCTGGGTCCCGTGTGCATTTCCCTGCCGCAGCTCTCATCCTATGCTGAAGACTCCAGCCCCATTTCAGTAGGATTTCTCATTTCCTATCACCACCCCCTGGATCCATTCCCTGATGGTTAGTATTGCCAGCATGAAAATCAGTTTCTTAGTTTCACAAGAGCAGGGGCTGTGCCAATATCAATTTTGTTGAGAAAAAAAATAAAAGATCATAGGGGAGATAATTTTGGGTTGTAAAGGAAAATAAGGTCTAGAGAAAAAAATAAAATGCTTTCAATTTGGGGAAACTTAGAGTAAAAGTCCTGGAAAGATATGTTGGAGATGATAGATGAATATCATTGCTAGTTTGCAGCGTTAAGTATAGAGGGATGCTCTGATGGAAGACTGGAGAAATAAAACTCATCTATGTCAAGATTTCCAATTTTCAATTGCCCCTCCGAAGCATCAATACTATCCAGCTATATTCTCTTTTATACCTGAAATAACTGCATTTCATTTTGTAATTTGATTGGGGGCAATCAATCCTCTTCGAGGCCTTTGATTTAAATCAATCTTACGGAACTAATTAGTTAATTTTTTGGTTTTGAGAGATTAGTTACTGTTACTGAACCTCAATCTCTCACCTTAAAAATATGACAAAATACTCCTTTACATTTGTTGCTGTAAAAATTAAATGAAACAGCTTTATAAACGTTTAATACGATAACATAGTTTAAATAAATAAATGCTATTTAACTACATTTATTTCTTTGAAAAATTGGTACACATAGGAACCATTGTGGATCAGTTGTCATGTAATCTCCTAGATTTTCTTAGATCTAAACACCATCATGTGATTTGGAAAAGGATTACAAATCATACTAAAATTTTGAGAAACTGATTATTGACTGATGATGGCTCATGTCTACCAGTTTGTCAACATTCCTAAAAGGTTTAGCATCTATGGAAAAAAGTGTGATCCATTTCTGTGAGAGCTGAATAAAACAAGAATAAAATAAAGATATATGCTAAGGAGCTGGAGGGGCGGCTCCGCAGTTATGGTGCTTGCCTGGCACATGCTAGTAAAGAGTTCAAACCCCAGCACCACGTACATAATGAAGTCTCAGAGCAACAAAAGTCACATGAAAAACTAAATAAAAATTGTTTCTCTCTTTCTTTCTCTCTCACTATCCCTCTCTCTTAAAAAAAAATGTATGCTCATTAAAATCTAGCAGCACAGTGAGAGTTCTTTTTTCTCCTAAACTTTCAATGAAAGTCTAAGATATACTGCAGTACTTATATGGTCCTGTTTCATTTTTGAAAATAAGTGTAGTAAATGCACCTAAAACCAAACCAAATTGTAATATCTGAACTCTACTAATATTTGGAAATAAATACTATAAGTTTCCTTTATGATTTTTTTGTCAATAACAAAATATTTTGGTACAGTTATGTCTCTGTGTTTCTTTTAGAACAGATGTTCATCCAGCTAGTATCTTCTTACATTTTTACAAGTGCTATATACGTATATGCTAAAGATTTAAAACGGTTAGTGTTTGCACCACAGAAAGGACAATTAGTAAAGAAATTAACTAAGCTCCTTCTGGTATGTCTGCTACATAGGATAGTACACGGTAAAGAACTCATTGAAAGAGCTTATTAGCAATGCCTGCCTCTGTTCCTGGAGCTGGGTTTGCAGAAGCAGAAGGCAAAGTATTTGGAAATGCAAATATGATTATCACAGTTTATCTTCATTTTTTATTTTTTTACATATTTTATTCAAAAATTTATTTGCTGAACAATCAAACATGCTTCCAACGAAATAATATTATATATTTATATTCTAAAAATTAGATTTACCCCCAAGACCCCCCCCATCACCCACTCTTATTCCTCCCTGCCACCTCCTTCCCAACATACCTCTACAAATGCCTTAGGTTGTATGACATTACACCTTATCCAGTTTTAAAACATGATAATAGACCTGCTTTTAATTCATGCACAGATACTAGCCAGAGTTCAATTTTTTTGAAACCAAGGACCTAATCAGATTAACCCCTCCTGCAGTTGCCCAGCAACAACATGAATCAGAAATAAGTTCCATGAACTAATTCTTATTGCCTTTCCTGATGGAATGTCTAGCAGGCCCTCAGTGCCTTGAAAGAGTCAGTTCTTAGAATCATGGTCTTGGTTTCAGCATCTGGAATCAATCCTTATGTTAGTTTTTTAGATCATTTGTTTTTTAGAAATTTAAAGCATAGGAAATATGTATTTATACAAATACACATACCGTATTTTAAATAAACCCCTATTTTAATAAACAAATTTTTTCATATACAATTTAAGTGACTATTACATAGGTTTCTTTATATGTGATCTATTTATTTGACAGAGTCAGAACACATGGAAAGGTATTTGCATAAGCGGTGGAACACTGTAATAAGGTATATACATATTAGAATTGTAACAATTTATTCTATTTAATTTTTAGTCTTAATTACTTTATGAATCAAAGTAAGGTTTAAAAAATAAGAGACCAATGCAAGTGCAAGAAAAACAAAATGCAAGCAATATTAATTTCTGCTCAAATGGTTCCATAGCAGGATATACAGTAGCAATTGCAGTTTATATAATTATAAATTATAAATAATGTTATGTATATTTTGGAGGTATAATACTTTATTTTATTCTTAAATGAGGCCTATTTCTCTTTAAGATGGCTTAAGATCAATTTTTTATAAAAAAAGAAAATAAATTACTACTACTCAAGTAATAATATGTCAACTTGATGAAATTATGACAAAACCGTAAAAGTGTAACTGCACTATCAAAACCAGTACATTATAACACTTTTATGTATGATAGTGAATTATATCCTTGGACTTTTGTAACAGCTAATTCAATAAGTTGTTTCATTTAAAAAATGCTTTAATAGTTATAACATTAAATGGTGAGTTTCTCATTAATTTGTGTCTGGAAAACTTTATATTATTCCTTTATGAATGTTAGAATGAGCCATTTTCCTATGAAATCAAAATTAGCAATATCACCAAATTCATTACACTGAAAAATATAGGATAATAAAATGATAGATTACATATATATATATACACATATATGTATATCATTAAGTATATTTAAGATTGTCCCAGTTTTCTTTTACATGACACTAAATATAGTAATTGTTCATGTATACTTTTTCTAACTACTTGACTTGTTAGACATTTTTGTTTCATAGGAAATTCTTCAAAAAATTTTAGTGAATATTCATATGCAGCCAAAGTATGCAGTGATAACCTAAAACTATAAATGATGCTTTGGGCATATTAACTTCAATTGAACCAATAGAATTTAGATCTGATTTATCTCTTTAAATATGATATCACAATAAAATGTCTTGTTTTTTTTAGAAAGAGAGGACAGAGAGAGAGAAAGAGAGAAGCAATCTTTATTTAGTTTTTCATGTGACTTTCATTCCTCAGACACTTTGTTGTGTACATGGTGCTGGGGTTTGAACTTGAGACCTTGCACTTGCCAGGGAAGCACCGTAACCGCTGAGCCATTGCTCCAGCCCAAAATATCTTTTTATTATTTGTTCCACATAGTCTTACATATTGGAGGGAATTGTTATTACATAATCATGTACACATGGATATTGACAAAGTACATTAATTAAGGCTGATCCTAGTTCAGGATCTCCCCCCTTGTCCACTCCCTGTTTTCCTGTCTCCTCTGCACTACCTCCATGTTATAGATAGATATAAGCATATACATGTGTATCAATTTTGAAATTGCTGAGTTTCTTTGCCTGCCTATGTATAGTTGGGCTTCTCATGGTAGTCAAGAATTTCCAGTTGCATTGATAATGATATTTTCCCAAAACATCATTTTTAAATTTTCCTTTAACTCCATTCTTTAGGAAAACCAAAACTGCAATGTGAGCATTGGGATTCAAAGTATCAAGAAGGATGGTCAAGGCTGTGCATGAAAAAGCCGATTAAATATAATGCTATAGAAGGTGTCAAAATATTATCTATGTGATTATAAATCTGTCACCTCTAATGATATGTGTGTTGGAGTAATGACAAAACAGACTCATTTTAATATATTGCTTATCCTAAGCAAACCCTCTTAATGTTTCTTCATTAGCTGTTTCCTGTTTGAATGGAATTGCTGTCATTCATAATGGTACTCTTTTAAATGTTACCTTTTTCTCTCCTAGGTTTCAGTGGTCACAGTGGCAAACGAATACATGTCCACAATGACAATACCAGTTGCTCTGAAATTACAAACAGAAAATGATTCTTAGAACATGATGATTGGGACAATTGATATATGAGCTTAATAAATGAGCTATTATTGGCTTTAATAATTGGTTGTATATATATCTATATATAGTAATCATAAATTGTAATCATAGTCATAGGGTATAAGAATAAGAAAACATAATTTGATATGTTGAGCACTGTTGCTTTGAACATAGTCTTTTCCAGATGAATTAGTTTCTCTATTTTATGAATCATTGAAACTTTTTCTTTAATAACAGTGTATATATCCATCTTGAAAGACTAATCCCAATATGAAAAAAAATCCTGAGATTACTTTCATTAGTCAAAGAAACTGAATTTTCTATAAAACATAACACATTTTTAAAACTCCATGGCTCTTTTTAGGTTATTATATATTCATTCATTGTTAATACATCAAACAAGAGAGTCTTGGATATACATTACTCATAAGCAATTTAAAAATCTTACTGGCTTAACAAATTGGGGTTGTATGTCTCACTCAAGCAGTTTGCATGGCTAATGGAGCTTCTTCCTCCTGATACCCCACTGATACTTAGAGAGCACAGGGATTTAGCAAGTCATGGAATGTCTCCTAAAAGTCAAGTCGAACTGCAAGGTTGTAAGGATGTAGAGAAATAATATAATATTGATGAACAAGCCTCACAGTTTGCCATTCTGGTCATCAGATAAATTCCAAACACCTGAGCACTCATTAGCAATCAAACTTCAAAATCCTTCGAGTCAGCTACGGACTATTTTACAGTTAAGTAAAATTAGTGAATCAAATTATTTGAAATGTGTAACAAACAAGGGTCACCCAAATGAGAAAAGGAAAAGCTTTTTTAAGCTTTTCTAAGCAAGAGAGACCATTCCCCTCACTTGCACCAGCAGAGACCCACAGACAAGGAGATGAGTGGGACACTTTTATACCAGAAAAAAAGAGATGGCTGCAGGTGTGCCCTGATGAGAGGCTTTTGGCATAGAGAAACAAGATCTCTCCCAGTACAGGAATGTGTCCTAAGAGACTGGGTAAGGGAGCATATTTGGCTTTCTCTGGTTGATGCTAAGTTGAAAGAGGCAAAAATAGGAAGTCTGCAGTCATTGCCCAAGTTCTACAATATCACAGATACTGTGGCTGGGCTCCCTGGATTGGCTGCAACAAAGATTATGGGTCAGACCTCTGCTCTGTGGTAGAGTCTGATCTGGTCTTTATGTGTTTTCATACTGGGTGTCTCAGAATCTTGAACTTCATTTTATAAGTCATGGGCCAAAGCAAGTCCGATTTTCTTCAAGGTGGAGGATAATTGGAATGTCAACTCAGGTCTATCCCAGTCAGTAATTATGGTTCAAGAATAGTTTTTAAAGCATAGTAAATCTTTGTATAAATTCTATAAAAGACAGCTTAGACAGTTCTAGCTGTGACTTGCCAATGAACTTGATCTACTTCTGGCATAGGCACAGATAAATGTTTTTATTCCTCATTTTTTTTTTATTGGGCACAGAGAAATTTTCATTTCATACTCAGAAGTCACTATCAAAACTTCTTTACAAGGAAAAATCTGCAAATTTTCTGCATATTAAAAAAATCCATATACATTTATATGTGATTATATGTATATCCATGTTATGTATTATATATATGTAAGTGTGTTTGTGATGGTATGTGTGTATGTGTGTGCATATATACAATTTGCATATAAATGTCTACATACATACATATTCAAAAATGTATAATATATGAAATAAAATTTTCCATGCGATTGCTCATAATCATTCATTATGTTATTTTAGGTATAGAGTTTAGATGATCAGACAATATGAAAAGTGTACATAAACATGAGATAGTCCATTTGTAGTGAACAAGCAATTTAGCAAGATGCAAAATGTGTCTTTAAAATGTAAATGTTTTGTCTCAATAAAAACAAAATGTCCAGAGCATAATTCTTGCATTTTTTTATAAAGTCAATGAACCACACAGAACATTTTTATTTATAAATTTTGCTGAAAGTTAACAATGGTCCCCCCTATGCCATTTGATGCAGATCACAGATCAGTAAATTAGTGGCAAACATTTCCAAAAGTAAATAAAATAAAGTATAAATATATCAAATGATTTTTATTTAAAATACTAATTTTAAGAAACTTTCTAAATATAAAATAATGGCACAGTTATCTGTGGATGAATGTATAATATTTGTAGGATGCTGATAACCTATCTCTAAGCTATTTCTTTGTTAAATTGTTGCCTCCAAGGATATAACACCTGTTTTTGCTCAAACACTGTAGACATCAAGCACCATTCTTTTCTACTGTGCTCATGATGGTTCCCCGGCAGCACAGTCCTGATGATCTCAGAGCTCCAGCCCTTCTCTGCTATGGTGTCAACCTCTGTACCTCCCCAAGCAGGACACTTGGTGACTGATCTTTTCTCTCCATAGCCATTCTCTCTCAGAAGATCTTGAACACTTTCCCTGCTTTTGCCTCTAAGAAATTTAATAGCATAAGGATCACATAGGAAACATGGTCAAAATGTATGCACATTGTCCAAGGGTGCTAATCAAGCAAGCCTTGATGTATGACTCCACCATACATCAAATTGGTACAAACCAACTCCCTCTCTTGATTTAGACTCACCTACAACATACTTGGTATTTCTGTGCCGGTTTTTAATAGGCAACTAAATTGAAGCAAGTGTAGAAGAAAAGAGCTTACCATTGTCAGGATGCTCCACATACTGCTGTCCCTTCTTTTCCCTACCTTCCTCCTATTCCACATGCTGTGATCTTTATCTGTGTTCCTCTGTAACCATGGGACTCTTGCTAGTATTGTTTATTCCTTTCCTATTCTCTTTCTCTAGGGATTTACCTGGCTCATCTCAAATGGCACCTGCTCAGAGAGGCACTTCCTGCCTGCACTATAATAACTTCCCCTCTCTACGAACTTCAATTATTACTCTTTGTGTTAATGTTTTTTTTTTTTATTTACCTACTTAATGTTTTTGTGCTAATGGCACAAAGGACTTGACAGCAAAGATCTTTTTTTTTTCCCTGTCTACTCTATTCCTACCATTCAACACGGTTGGACACAGAATTTAATGTCAGTAATGTCTTAATGGAGGGAGGAAAGAGGGAAATTTTTCAAACTACAATCCACTGCCAAAACATATCCTCTTAGTGTGCCTCATATCCACCTTTTTTCCCCCATGCTAGGTTTATCCAGTTTCCTAGCAGTTTAAACTTACATAGCTAAAGCACTTGTTTGGGTACTGATCCTTTCTTGTTGTCTATGCAGAAATTGAAAAAAGTAATTGGAAAAGTCTTTCCTTCAAATAACTAAGTCTTTAGAATTTTGAGCTGCCTTGCCCCAGGTTATATGGTGGAATTAGTATCAGCTCCTATTTTAAATTCATCTGAATGGAACTTCCACCGACAGTCAGATGAAGCAAGACAGATTTCACATCATCCTGGTGGATGGAAATAAAGCCAAATTTAATTAAGCTAAGAATATGATGGCCTTTGTCCTTGAGTATCACTGAAGTAATATATATCCATTACCCTATATGACCCATTAAACTTTTAGAAGATCTTATTGCTTCCAGCAATCACATATATTACACAACTAACAAAATAACACAGTTACCTGCATTGTTTATAGCTTTTTGAAGAGAGTAATGTCACAAGATGTCACCGAGGCTTCTCTGGACAGGAATCTAAGGCTCACTGAAGGATCTGGAATGCTCAGGGCTGGGTCCTGTGCAATTTAGTGCCTCAATTTCTTCCTCTCTGTAATGGGAAGGTATTGAGACAGATTAGGAGACATAGTGAAATGGCTAGGTAGTCAGGACAAAGGGCCCCACCTATGAGCTAGCCCATCGAGAGCATTGACAGGGCACACTCAGGGCCTTCAAATGCAAAAAAGACCTTGAGGCTCACCTGTGGGAGCAGTTCCGTTGTCCCAGAGGTGGGAGAACTAGGGGATGGGGGTGGACACAAACGGGAACTAGAAAGTATTTGCCACCTGTTATATATAGATTTTAACCAATGATGTTGATGACCAGTTTCAATGCCTGTCTTGCATAGATTTTAACCAATGACTTTGGTCCTTAGTTTCAATGCCTGTTTTGCATAGGGTTCAATTAATGACTTAGATGCATTTCTCAATGCCTGCTTTGCATGAATGTTAATTATGCTCATACCCCAAATCAATATAACCCCTGGCCTAACCTTCGTTAGACGGTGTCCTGCATCCAGTTACCCCTCCACCTTGCCAAGTCTCTGCTCTCCTTCCCTAAATAAATCCTAGTCTTTTACTCCTCTTTCCATGGTTGTCCATGGATTTTATGCTTCAAATTCATGAGACAAGAACCCAGAAGATTGGTGCCGAATTCCCGAGGTGAATTTCCACCACACCGAGAGCTGCAACACCCAGCTTTTAGCTGAGGAGCTGCTAACACTATTTCGGCTGCAGACACCTGCAGCCAGCCAAATTCCCAGTTTTAACCGGAATGGCTACAAACACTAGAAGCGGGCTATTTTGGCTGCTGGAATCTGTAGTCTGCCCAGACTCCATTTGCTAGTGGGAGCAGAGAATCCAGCCTCATCTCAAAAACCCTGCATCAGTATTACTTATATGTATGTTGTGATTATTTAAGGAGTGTCAGCTTTTCATTACTATAGCAAATATCTTAGGTGGTCAACATTTTAAGAGAGAATGTTTATTTTGGCTTACACTTTCAGAAGTTTCAGACCATGTTGGGCTGGCCCTGTGCTGTGGGACTGTGGAGAGGCAGGACAGCTAGGTCGCAATGTATGGCAGAGGAAGCCCTTACTTGGTGTCCAGAAGCAAAAGAGAGGCAGAAGAAGGGTCTGGGGTCCTAATGTCTCTTTCAAAGTCTTTTTATTTTTCCCCTAAGAGAGAGGGACAGAGAAAGAGACAGAGATAGATAGGAAAGAGAGAGAGAGAGAGCGAGAATCAATTTTATTTATTTTGTCATCTGGTCTTTGTTTCTCCAACACTTAGTTGTGTATATGTTGCTGGGCTTTGAACCTGGGTCCTCATATATGCCAGGCAAGCGCTCCAAATGCTGAGCCACTGCTCCAGCCCCTCTTTCAAATTCTTGTCACTGGTGGCCAGTCCTCCTCTCACTAGTTCCCACATTAAAGATTCCACCCTCTTCCAATAGGGCAGTGGACTGGAGATTAAGGTTGTAACACATGGACCTTTTGAAGACAGTTATCCAAAGCATAGCAGTATATGAACGGCATTTAGGAAGTGATCATTAACTGCTAATTATTATACTTCAATTTGGAGCTCTCGATTCTCTATATCTGGCTCTAATTATGTTTATTTTAATCATTCTCTATTTATACAACAATGATCTCTTTGTTATTACACATTATGCAACATCATTTTAGTTTTAAATAGTAATTACTATAGTGATTATAATTGTAAAATAACAATTATATGCTAATAACAAGTCATTCTTTTCTATACATCTCCCAGGGTCTTATTACTAAAGAAGTCACAATGTTAATTATATGTGTTGATTATAACTTGCATTTATTGTTATTTTTATTTCTAATAAGGGTTAGCACTAAACCAAATCAGCTTGTTTTATTCATGGTACCAGGGATTGTACCCACTGAGCTACATCCCTAGTCCTTTATATTTTTTTTTTTGAAATAGTGTCTCACTAAGTTACTTTGGGCCTCACTTAGTTCCTGGGGCTGGCCTCCTGCCTGCCTCCCAAGTAACTGGGATTACAGGTATGCACTACCATTGCCTGACTTTTAAATGTCTATCTACTTGGTCCTATTGCTACCTTATGTGAAGGAATTTGGTATAATGTGGCTTGGTCCTTCCAAGCAAAGAAGAACATTCTAAATACATAAAATATTAGCAAGAAGAAAATAAGAGACAGGATCTCACAAAGGAATACTCCCAAAATTAATATTAATTTATTGAGATAAATATGACCCATACAATAATATTAAAATTGTTTGGACTATATATAACATTATTTTAAATGGTTTTTATATTTATATATTTCCATAAACTTCATTTTTTCAGCATTATTATTGGGAAACTAATAACAGTCACTCCTTCAAGAACTTTATTAAGTCTCCTGACATAATTCAGAACAGCATTTATATTCATCCATTTAATCTTTTCCACAAACTTTGTTGAGTATGTCACACAGATAAGCCAAAAACTACTTATTTCAGCTACAATCAATTTCAGTCCCAGGAGAGATGAATATTGGGCATCGATGATAAGGGATTTCCAGAGATTTATATCAGCATGCCATACATGGAGTTGAAGAAGTGTTCATCATGTGATTTAGAGGAGGCTAATGCAATAGAAAGGGAGTTGACTTTAAAAAGTCGGATCTTACCCAAACCAAATAAAAATTCTATGTCTCATTGTGTGCTAACCTTCTTTTTCTGCATTAAGCAATTACAACATAGATAGACATTGCTTCCAGAGGCCACAGCTAAATTAGAAACACATTACATAGAAATTGAGAATAATCTTTGGTCAAAGGAAGACCCTCTCCTTTCAGTCAGTATTATGTTGAATTTTGAGATCAGTTCCCGTGGAATGCACAGAGCACTTGGGGAAATGTAACTCAAGGCTCATCAATGTTCCTGTATCAAAGAGATGACCTAAGTGACAAGCTCAGAGCGATCTGTATATCACCTGGTGATCTAAACACAGCACAGATACTGGACACTAGAGAGCCATAAGAGAAAGGAGAGTATGGTAAGGGGCAAAATCCCATACAAAGTATTGTATGTTGGTACAATCGACTCTGTTTCTGGAGTCCTTTTATTACACTACCACTTTCTCTTCACACCTTTTACAATATGATGTATTCAGGTGTTTGTGTAAAGGGTAAAGTTATGTTGTCACAGAATTTTTAATAAATTATGTTCACTTATGCCGCCTACCAATTTCTTTTCTTTTCTTATTCTTTTTTTTTTTTTCTCTGTCTTGTAGATAAGTGCCATGGGTTTACCATGCAGGATATAAATGCATTCTAAAAAGAATGACGATTGTGCTGATTGTCAAACTGAAAAATTGTATGTCTCATATCTCTTTTCTATACAGTAGATAACACTAGACAATATAATCACCTTGAAATTGTTTGAAAGCAAGCAAATAAAAGAAAAAAAAAGAAAGAAATACACAGACATTCAATGTACAAGGAGAACAATAGAGCACATCAACTAATCTTATTTCAGACTGAAGATTCCATAGCACCAAAAACCAGAAACTTCTCTTGTACAAAGCAAGTGCGGACTTTCATCTTTTTAAGGGTCTTAAACAAATTTTATGTTCTACTTTCTATTCTTCTCAATGGAACCCTTCAAAAAATGGGGAAAAAGGAAACTATATGAGTTAATGCCCTTCTGTTTATGAGATTCATCTCATTTTTTCCTACAAATGAACCAGTAGGATCGTCTAAGAAGCTATGCCAGTTTAAGAATGATTTTTGCTTTGTCAGATAAAGTAAATGCTTTAACTTTAAAGAATATTTACAAGATTGTGATGGATTTCCAGAATGTCAGCTTTCAGTATTTCAAAGCACTTGGAGAAATGAACCTCGTAGCTCAAAATTGTCCATGAATCAAGCAACAGACTTGCGTTCAAAGCCTATGGTGATTGGTGCATTACTTGTTGACAATCACAGTATGGATGCTTTGCACAGTGTCATTTCTTGTCCCTAGTGCGTGCCGTTGACTCATGCTTCATTGTTATCTTATTGGTAGTCCCTGAAGGAGGTCATGTTGCTGCACCTCTTCCCTGTTGTACTGAATAAAGGACCCTTCTTCAGCACCAACACGTATCTGTAGCTTTGTAATTACTATTACTGTGTGTATTATAATCATCCGGAATGTGTGACCCTGATAGCGTGAGGCCAAGGAATGTGACTTCAAATACACAGTGACTACTACATAGCAAGCATTCAATATCACATCAGTTGTAAGTATGGATGGATGGATTATTATAGCTCAAAGTTCCACCCATGTACATGAGATACATTCCCATGCGAGTCAAATTTTGACAAATTAAGGCTGAAAAGGACACAGATAGCACTTTTGGAAGAGCAACACAGTAAGCACGAATGAGATGAATTTTCCGAATAAATGGAATAAATGGTTTTGAAAACAAAACGAAGGATTAGGTATTTCATTTGTTGAGTTTTGGTGGTGTTTAGCTTTCCATATTCCTTCAAACAGAAAGTTGTGACAGAGAAGCAGATTTGTTGCCCAGAATAAAGTCATATGATCAGTTACTTGTTATTCTGTCTGCTTCTTTTCTATTCTCTGTGTTTTCTTCACTTCTGGTTAAAATGATCAATTTATTTTGGAATCCCATGTAATATAAAAGGAAAATATGGTTTTTAAAATTTAAAAATTTTTCAAATAAATCACTTGAACATTTTTTTATCTTCTGACTGTTCAGGCAGCTCATGAAAACATTTTTCATTCTCATCCCAAATGAAGAGGTGGGGCCACGGAGGTTTTAAAAATCATCCTTATTGAGATATAATTTTCTTTTTTATTTTTAAAGAGAGAGGGTCAGTGAGAGATGGAGTGAAAGACAGAATTAATTTCATTTAGTTTTTCATGTGACATACATGGTGCTGGGATTCAAACTTGGATCCTTACACATGCCAGGCAAGCGCCATAACTGCTGAGCCACTGCTCCAGCTCAAGATATAATTTTCAAGAAATTAAATGGACCCACTTTAAACATAAAGTAAGATTTAACAAATGTCTTCTGTGTTCCCATCAGAACAGATTGTGATACCCTGATATGATACAGGCACATTGTACATTGTACACTATGTCCCGTAAATATGAGCAATTACTAAGTGTCAATTAAAAATAAAATATTTTTTTTTAAGAAAGAGAGGAAGAAAGTGAGAGAGATATAGAAAATCAATTTTATTTAGTTTTTTCATTGGCCCTGTCTCTCCAACACTTTATGGTGTATGTGGTGCTGGGGTTCAAACCCAGATCTTTGCTCATGCCAGACAAGCACTCTAACTGCTGAACCACTGCTCCAGCCCCTAAAATAAACTTTTCAAAAATGCACATCACACAGAAAGTACGCTAATGTTAATTTATAGCCTATTCCACCACAACTAGCTCCAGATAAATACTGGTCTACTTTTGGTTATTGTAATTTTGCCTTTGTTGAAATTTTTACAAATGGAATCACTGATTTTTGTCTGGCTTTTGGGTCAGTATTTTTTGTGATCCAACCAAGTTGTTACCAGTATCAGTAGTTCATTACTTTCATTGCTGAGGCATATTTTAATAATGTAGTTTGGATATTCTACATTTTGCTTATTCTTTAATCTCTTGAAACTTTTGCATTGTTTTTCACTATTAATCAAAAAACTAAAGCTACTGCAAGCGTGCATGTAAGAGTATCTGTATAGATACATGTTCTCATTTCCTTTGAGTGAATGTTTATGAGCAAACTTGCTAGACTGCATGATTAATTCATGTTTAACTTGTAAAAAATGGTTTAGCTAGCTATTTTCCAAAGTTATATCATTTATTTTAAAGAGAAAAAGAGAGAGATTGAGTAAGATAAAGAGAGAGCGAGGGAATCAATTTTATTTATTTATTCATGTGGCTATGGTTGCTCTGAGACTTCATTGCACGCGTGGTGCTGGGATTCAAACCTGCCCCCCCGCCACATGCCAGTCAAGTGCAGAAACCACTGAGCCACCACCCCAGCCCAAGATATGTCATTTTAAATTCCCAAGAGCAATGTACTAGAATATCAGTTGCTTTATATCATAACTACTCAATTTCAGAAAATATATTCCATATGATTATTATTAAAGATGTCACACCATTTTATACTATATTTATTTATTTTAACACAAGGTCTCACGATTGCCCAAACCGGTTGTAAACTCTGGGACTCAAGTGATCTTCCTCAGCCTCCCAAGTGCTGGGAAAACGGGATAACTCAAGCAAGCTCAGCAGGCCTTCAGAGTGATGGCCAATATAGGAAATGTTGGCTCATCTTCCATTGCCCTTAGACTGGATTTGAACTCTGCTGTGGTCAGCTGGGTGCTCAGCCAACGCCCATTAGTTCAATTCTGTTATAATGCTCTGTTTTCTATAGTTATTATTTTCTGTCTACTTATTTTACCAATTACTAAAATAAGAGTGTTAAAATCTCCAAATACATTTTTTGATAATGTCTATTTCTTCTTTCAGTTGTTTGAATTTTATTTCCTTTGAGTTTCTGTTAAGAGGGAATTTGATAAGTATCACATGTATATAATTGTTATATTTCCTAAATTAACTTTTTCTTTCATCATTATAAAACAGACCCCTATCTTCTTCATGGTATTTTTTGTTTTGAAGTTTACTTTTATGAATGCTAATGTAGTCACTTGAACTCTTTTATGTTATGTCTTTTCTATCCTCTTTAATTTGACCTACTTGTGTTATTATATTGAAAGAGCATTTATTTTGATGGGATGTATTTGAATCTGAATTTTTAAAATTAAGTATGATAAAATCTGCCTTTTAATTAGAGTTTTTAGATTGTTTACAGATCATAATCATTAATAAAGTTGTCTTTAAGTTTACCATTTATAATTTGTTTTCTCAATGGCTCCATTTATCTTTTGTTTCTTTTTTTTATATTTTTCCTGCCATATTTTGATTACATTTTCATCTTCCCTCTCTTACATTATAATATTCTTTCATATGTTTTATTAACATCATAAAAAAATAACACAATTTCTAATTTTTCAGAAAAATCTTTTAAAATGAGAAAAATAGCATTTACCTATATATTTCTCTTTCCAACATTCATTGATATTTTTTCCTGTAAATGAACATATTCTTCTGGCATCATTTTCTTCAATGTGATGAAGTTCTTGTGACTGTTCTCTTCAACTTTTATTTGCCGATGAATTCTTTTCCTTAGCGTTTTTAAAAACTCTGAAAATGTCTTTATTTTGCCTTCACTTGTTTTCAGTAAAATGCAGAATTTTGAGCTGATGTTGGAAATAAACAATAAATTTCTGCTCCACACAGAAAATCAAGACTGTGTGCTATCATTAATTTCACATTACCCTGACTTGACTGATTGCCAACTGAGAGCAGAGTATTGTGCATGGATTCTGCATGACTGGATTCTAATGAATTTTAATGGAAATATTTAAGTATGGATACAATAAAAATAATGCTATATATACATATATAATAAATTAATATCTTTTTGGAAATCTAATTACTTAGTTATAAAGTTTGAAAACACTTATATTCATTTTCCATTGATATCTGTTGGTTCAAGAAGGCACAGCACACACATACAAGCATATAGGTGATCAAATAACTCATTTTTAAGTAATATAGTATTTGTTTCTAATAAACGTATCCTAAATACATTTCAATCTCATATGTAGAACATATTAATTTTCAAAAATTACCTGTTTTAATGATATTTGAAGCCAAAGATAAAGATAAAGAAACAGGAAGTTTCTTTCCTTATCAGACTGTAAATGTCTTACAAACCACTGAAATAAATATTCAGAATTTTGAGGGTCTCCCCCAGCATGGTTCTCTTCTAGAATTATTATAAAATTTCTCATCAGGAACAGAGTACCTTACCATCCAGAGAAATAAGTTTCATTGCTATCACCATTTACAAGAACTAGCTGAATCAAGAAGGGATAGATCAGGTCAAGTTTTGGTGACTTGGATGTTTTTGAGGTGCTTGGGACTGTGCCCAGGGCCTTGCACATGCTGAATAAATGTTCTGACAGTGAGCTAAACTGGCCTAAGGATGGCTTCTTGGTAACTGATTTACCCCTTTGAGAATATCCACCTTTCATTTCTCTTCATCTTCTGGAGAATATTTGTTGAAAATATTCAAAATTCGTTTCTCTTCGTCTTCAGGATTTTCCTTCTTATTTATGGTAATGAGAGTCAGGTTTCTTCTCTTATCAAATAAACATGCAGGAGTTTCTACATTAAAGCCTTATGGACATTCATGAAAACCCCATGCATTTTACAAAAATCAAACACTAAAAAGAATCCATTTTGGATCAATGTAGGAGCAGAGAAAATAGTAAAAGCCCTTATGGAGCCCCATGAAATAATAACTATATTGGTAAAAATACTAACCTAAGGCATTTGTAGAGTTGAATTGGGAAGGAGGAAGGGGGAGGGTTAAGGGTGGGTGATGGGGAAGGGTTCTTGGGGGTAAATTTAATTTTCTAATTTATATATATATATATTATTTTATTGCATTACAAGCTTGTTTGATTGTTCAACAAATAAATTTCTGGAAAAAAATACTAAAACTTATGCAGCAATGGCAATTGCACCTAGACTCACAGTCTCCTACCCTTCCAGCGCCTTTTTGAGGCCCATGTTTTCTCATTTAAGAAAGGTCTTTGAAGAAGTTCTCTATTAATTAAAGCATTTTATGAAACTGAATATTATTAGTATGCCAAACCTCCATTCATCACTTTTATTAATGCTTGGTGCTATGTCTTTGTAGCCTCTTTATCTGCACTTGTGGCTTCTATGTAGAGCTTAATAGTGAAAGATGAAGACCTTCCCGAAAACACTACATCAGACACTTGTGACACCAAAGGAGACATTTGCAAGCTCCTCAGGATCTGTTTAAAATATCTGCATATGGGGCTGGAGCAGTGGTGGCTCAGTGGTTACGGTGCTTGGCTAGCATGTGCGAGGACCCAAGTTCGAACCCCAGCACCACCTACACAGCTGAGTGTTGGAGCAACTAAGGCCACATGAAAATCTAAATAAAGTTGTTTCTCTCTCCCACCCCCTCACTGTTCCTCTTTCTAAAAATTAAAATAAAATAAAAAAAATAAAATATCTGCATATGTTGCTAATGCACTTTCTTAGGAGTGTGATGGTTTTCTCCTTTCTACTTCAAAACTTTAGCATGTTCGGCAGAACTCTGTGACCCTCTGTGTTACCCTCTAAACTAATGGCACTTCTGTGCTTACCTGACCCTACTGAGTAAATTCCAACTGTTGCCAACTGAATCCTAGTTTACCTGGTGCCAAACATAGAGTGCTTTCAAGAAAAAGGAAAGATATAAAAACTGTAGAATATATGTTATATATGTTATATATGTTATATACCTTTTAAAAGAAAAAAAAATAAAACCAGGAAAAATCCTTACAAGCCAGCTATGCTAGGCAGCTGTTTACAGTGAAGAGATCACCAGATAGCAAATGGACAAGAAGGGCCATGGTTGTAACTTATACCAAGCAAGGAGGACATGAATACATATAATATTTTTTGAGTATCTGATTTTTAACCACAAGCATTTATGTAAGGCACTTAATTTTGAATAGTATTTTCTGTTGTTAGTACATGGTAAAACTATTGTTTGTATTAACTTGAAAAATGGATTATTCAGAAATGTGTATAAGAGTAGTTGGCTAAATTACTTGCCCTGGTACAAAAGGGTCCTCTTCTTAGAATACCTGTCTCCAGTTCTTAGTGTCACCTTGGTTACTTTTCTTTCCCTCTGAGCATGCTACCTCCTTATCACCCTCCTTAAACACTTGCTCCACTGTCTCCCCTTCCTCTTTATTTTCATTCATTTCTTCATTCCTTTCTTTTAAGTTTTGTACCAGAGCAAACAAAACAAAGTGAAGAAACAGAGTTTTGGCTCAATGACAATATTCATAATAAAATTCATGTTAATATTACAAACTTTTATAATTGAACTAACTTCTTTAATCCAATATATCTATCCTAGCAATATGTCCAATGTAAAAAGTTAATAAAAATCTGTAATTAAAAATAATTCTGAAAGTTCTTTATAATTTGCAAAACCATTCTCCTAGAATGATATACTTACAAATCAGTATTAGCTTGAATGTTTAGTTTTGAACTTTTAATTTGTACATATTAAAATATTTCAGAAATTATGCAGATATTTTTCTTAATAAATCAGTGTGTTTCGTTGCTATCACCCAGAGAAAATGTAACAATTGTTATTTAGTGATAGAACTGATCCAAATACATATCGTAGCTATTGGAAAATATAGATATTTATTTTTTGAAATTTATTTATTTATTTTTATTAGATGAATATGGAGTTACAATTTAGGCGGAAATCATTGTCAAACAATCAAGAACAAATGTATGTGTACTTAGTTATCCAAGGCTGATGCCATGTGATGATTGTCCCCCTTGGGTTCCCCGTGATTCTGTTTCCCCCAGAAGAACCCCT